>MVJL01000998.1:0-122489 GCA_002156465.1 Macrocentrus cingulum | reverse complement strand
GGGGGGGGGGGGGGGGGGGGGGTCAAGGACGATAACTGTAATCTATAAAACTTCAATATAGGCTTGATTGCACTCGATCAGAATTTATTATTTGCATCAGTGAATATTATTCAATAACTTTTTAACATCAGTGACACTTTTCTGCGATAAACCAAATGTATTTTAAAGATAAATATGGGTCATCGCGATTGAACCATAAAATGGCCTATCAGCCATTTAATATTTCAATAATAAAAATTTTTCAAAAAAAAACTCATTATTTAAATATAATAATTTAGTATAAGATGGAATTTAATATTTCTAAGATTAATTAAAGTTATATTAAAAAAAAAATTTTTAAGAATTTTTTTTTTTCTAAGATATATAAATTATAAAATTTACTCACCTCTGTGAAAATTGTTTTGATCTTTTTAATCACGATTATTATTTTTCTTCTCACGTTTGACTCGTTTCTTTAGTTCACATTTTAACCCACATACATTTTTATAGATAACCAAAAAATCCAGCAACCCGATGAAAAATTTAATCTAGAGGTACAAAAAAACACTGTCACATAAACCAAGATAAATAAAAAGTATTAGTTAAACCACTTTATAGTATAATCTTTGTGTAAATGAATTTTTTTTTCGTTTTTTTTTACTGAAATCGCAATAAAATAAATATGAATAAATATAAAAAAATTAATTTGAATAAGTAATATAAATTAAAAATTAATTTTTAAATAAGTAGGTTTTTTTTTTATCGGGTTAGAACATTGTGGGATAAGAGTGTGGGTGATCAGTTGCCGCAAGAAGTGAAATTGATTTACTTGTCCTTGTAAATCAATTGGGCAGTCGTATAATTGATATTGAAATGCGAGTAATTACATTGTTCGATGCACTAACTTGACTAGGTTTACCATTCTAACACGCATGTATTGCGATTTCTGCAATCAAGTCTACGCTCCGTTTTACCTTAATTAAATTGTGTCTATTCGGGCAGGAGTAATAGCTATAGATAATGGGTTTCTGCTGAATCATTGGACAGCAAAATCTATGATTAAAAACAAAAATCTGAATAATTTCTTAAAACATCAAATTCAAATTATCCACCTTCAGTGCAAACTTCAATTTGTTTAAACGTTTTTAAACCCAAAAATTCGATCAAATGGGACTTATTTAATCGATTCAAAATGGTCCAAAATATCGAGAAAACATGGTCCTATGAGAACTTTTTTCCCCCCAAATTCTTGAACATTTTTGCGCCACCTGTTGGCACTGTAATAAATATTTCATTGCACATTACTTGATTTATGACACGTTAAATTAATATTACGATTAATTAATTTTTTTAAAACACACAAAATCTATCTCAAAATTACGGCAACTGATGTACTTGATGTAAAAATATAATTAACACAAAAAAAAAAATGAAGCAATGTTTTGTTTTCATGATATGAGAGTATTTAATTTAATTAAATAATATTACAAAGAAATTATTTGAATAAACTAAATTTAAAAAGCCTGCACTAAAATATTTAAAACAAAAAAAAATAATTTTTTAAATATTTTCTGCATAAAATAATTTTTTTGTGAATTTTTTTTTTTTTTTAGTGTTGTTGCATGGCAATAAGAATTATATGGTAATTCACTTTTAAATTATTATTGAATTTTTTATGATGAGATTATTGTTGTGTAAATATTGCACAATTTTAAAATTCCATGAGGATGATGATATGTCTCAAATGCGTTGGAGATGATTCACCGTCGGCTGTCGGCATGACACTGCGAGGCGCAGCGCTAGGCCAAGCTTCCCCTCCGACATTGAACCTCGTTCTTGGCCAATACCTACCACGCTTCTATTATTTTCCGCTCGATCGTTCCGAAACCGCAAACTTCACTGGAAGCAGCTATTTTGTAGAACGAGTGTTGTTCCCCTCGTCACGTGTTGCTCCTGGTCCTGTTGGATATATCCTCATTATTCAATTTAATTATTTGTGTTATGCATTACCGCGCGCGCTCAACTTTATATTCACCATCAGAAATTCTCACATTAATATTATGCTCGCTATACTATGAAATTGAGCTGAATATATTGTATAGTGTTCTGTATATATAATTTATATTTGCTGATGGGAGATGAAAATTAATTCATTATTAAAATTTAACGTTTTTATGTCTATATCGTCATTGGAATTATTGGCACTATATTAATTTCAATTTTACACACTGAGAAAGACCAATTTATTTATATTTAACGCATAGATGTATTTGCTAGATGACGAATTGATTTTTTACATGTTTCAAAAATATACGTTTATAGTTAGATCATAGCGAATCGATTTTTTGACAATAAATCTTGCGATAGTATTACGAAATATTTGATTATTTTTACACAAAGAACCATTTTTTAATTGTTAAGATCGATTTATTAATTAATTTATACATATAAGAAAGTCCCGAATCTTTGTTCGGATTTAGCGCTTAAACTACTGGAGCAAATGACATCGAGTTAGTGCCATTCGACGCAGAATTTCATGCAGTTTCGTTTAGGCTATTGTTTTTTTTTATTGCAGCGCTTAATACCAACAAAATTCACGATTGAAATAATCATATTTTATGTTCGCGCCTTTTTCATGCGTCATTTGTTTATGTGATTTTTTATTATTTTTGTATCAAAGTCAACATAGGCATAAGTCTTTTTGTTTATGTCTCTGTGCCGGTCAAATTTAAAGGTGTCTCATGAATATTATATGAAACGGGACTAAAGTGTGTTTTGTGGACATGCTCAATAATTTTATTAAGAAAAACAGTTATTCAAACAATTTGCATTTTATACAAAAAAACTAATATAAATATATATAAATTCTTAGATTTACCAAGCTTATGCGGTCCGGTTTGCATTGAAAATTTGCAGTTAGGACATTTTTAATGCTAACTAACGCCCTTAACATCGTTGTTGCATCTCACGAGACCATATATATCTCAATTATCTAAGCTTGCTCTACTTGGCCTCCAGCACACCTGGGACCTACATGCATATCCCCTTAGCCTATAGGCGTTTCAATAATTTTTCTCTTCCACAAACTGACGTTTATCTGCCTATAACCTTTCTTACCACACCTGCAGTATGCATGTCAGCTATTAGCGTTTTTTTATTTTCCTTTTGACCGACTTCAGATAATAGTTGGTATAGAATATATAGAGATATATTCATATACGGACTGCAGAGCTAAAAGTTTGGCAGATCGAGCGTTCCGAGATGAGGAATGGCTATACGCACTAATTCAGCGTAAATGAAAAGTCAAAATTCAGAAAGATACATCAATAGTACATGAAAGAATTTCGACAAAGAATTATATTGCAATTTAAATGTAATAAAAATTTGTAAAAATTATTTTACAATTGTTTAAACGTTTTGTATAATTATTGTAATTGATTAAAGTGCAGAAATGCACGAAATTCAGTAGCTAAAGAGGGGGGGGGGGGAAGAATTAAGAGCTGCACGATATTTTGAATTTGGCTAATTTGTAATTTGTTCATTTGTTCAGGTGTCGGTGCAACTAAAAACTTTTAATTTTCACGCTTTCTCATTTTCTTGTGGTGTGAAGCGCTTTCCGGGTGCTATTATATATATAAACACAGCGGTTACTTGTAGGTCGCTACTTCAGCTGTTGCTGTGCTTGAAAAACAGCAGTACGAGAGCAAAAACTTGTATATATAGAGTGTTTTATGAAAGATGTTTTTTTTTTTTTTAAACTATGCATTTATCCACAATACATTTATTCGCATTTTTTATACTTTAAGGGGTTATACCTAGTTAAAATATTTAAAAAATCATTTTTTTTTTACGTTTTTGTAACTTGTTATTTTGTTAAAATTTTAAATTTAGACTATTCCTTCGGTTAATATTTAGATTTATCTATTCTCTAAAAGAATCGGAGCTATTTATCAATTTCTGGTAATTAAAACTAGAGATATCGTAGTCACCGCCAAACACCTTTTTTCGAGTGTGCTCAGGAGATCGTCTGCATGCAGCACACCAGATCAATATTTTTACAAGTTATTAGTGCCATTGTAAACTTAAATATTGCCACTATAAACACCAATACTCTTTTTTTTTTTAAAAAATAATAAACAAAAAATTCATAAAACATTATTTTTTTTTTTTTTTCAGTCTTTCAGCTGATGGATATATTTTAAATTAGTTTAAAATATTTTTTTACGTCTTTTTATTGATTTCTCAATTTGAAACATTATAGTTGGAGTAAAAATATAAAAAGAGAGATATTTCTCAAAAAAATATTTGCAAGCTTCAATTTTATTTTTAAAAATTAAAATTATACCAAATATCTAAAAATTTTGGAATAAGTAATCTTTAAAAAATAATTAATACAGTCCAAATTTTCAAAGATGTTGAGATATATTCCATAGCGTCTTATATTTGATTTTTAGAAAACAAATATCTATAGAGTAAATAATACAGTTCGGATGTCAGACTGTGTCTTTGAAGTTCAAAGGAGGCATAAATCGTGCGAACTTGTTGGATCTAATTGACCACAATTCTGCTCTGAACGAAATACAATTCCTTCCCAACTATATCAGAACTAAAGCTTTGAAGCCAAAGCTTCATGGATATCCGTGTGTTATCAGCCGCAATAATTCAAAGTTATCGAATTTCCTATTTTGAATTAATTCCTGGCAATTGAACTAAAAATTGAAAAATCTATTTTACTATAATATTTTTTTTTTCCAACATTTAAAATAAAAGTCAAAAAATATATTTTTTGTCAATCGTTAACATTGCTTCAATAGTGAAAAAATTAATATATAGACTATAGTACTTAAGATCTAGACATGAAAAAATAAATAGTAGTGCAATAAAAATAATATCAAGAATCCGCAGATTTAAGTTAATAAATCAAATGACGTTCTTGGGGATTAGTAAAAATCCTAAATAATCCTATTAATCGCTTATTTGTGTGCCCGAGAGAACAGAGAATACGACGCCTTTTGTCCATCGCGTGTGCATTTTTATTTTTACTGTGTCAAACTTCATGGAGATGGATCGATGAAGTCACGCATGCCATCGTGTACTTAATAATCGTTGAGATCCGGGAAATTCACCGTGAATTTCGAGCTATATAACGTCACTAGGATGGGCTCATCTGATAGCAAAACTAATATTTCATGTGTCAAGCTACATTTTCATGTTTTATACAAAACATATACAGTCATTGTACGAGTTCACAAAGCATTAAAGTTGATAAAGTTGATCGCAATGTTCACAAGTTCGAGTTGTTCTGATTTTCTGCCTCCTATATATTCATTTTCTTCTCTTTTGACAGATGACTATAATATTATGATATAATATAATTATTATAAACAAATAACTGATTATTCCATTTAAACTTATAATTAAATTTATTTTTAACCAGTTACTTTACACCACCTCGGTCGAAAGTATATACGTACTTCTGGTATCAAATTCAAAACAGTTCAAAATTCGTGCATTAATTTTTCGTTAGTCACTTTTCACCGTGCTGTTTATGCTAGTATTTAAATATAACCGCAAAGCGACTGTCAATTATTATTATTATTTATGTGATCATAAAAAAATGTGATGTGAGCGTCATTTGTTCTTTACACCAGAATAAAATTCGTCACTTGCTTCTAAAAAGAGTTTTCATAAACTAATGGGCGAAAAGTGTATGCGGGCCGAGGAAAGGAAATATATACTATTCCAACCCGAGTGGAAAAAATCCATGCGGGTCGTGGCCCACTCGTGTTCTCCACTCCGGTTGGAATAGTATACTTTCCTCCCTAGGTGCGCAATACAGTATATCGTAAATGGTATAACAGTTTTATTTAATATTTTTTGTAAAAATATTTTTTATAAAATAGTACATCGTCCTCTTTCTACGCAAACCTCGTATCTGCAAAAATGGTAATTTGTGGAAAATCGTCATAAACGTGTATTAGAGTTGCTAACGAGTGTTTTGCACTGATAATCTCAATTCGAAAGAAATGTATTTACGAGGTTTACGTAGAAAGAGGGCGATATTACACTATAAGGGCAGAAAATTTAAAATTTCTTACACTGCGCGCAGTTTAAGGCTTTCAAACGTTTCCCCGTGTAGTGTATACTTTTTGTCTTTATATCTGGTCAAAAGTACGAAAGAGTTGCATCTATTGTACCTGCCCTGACATTTGTAGCATGAGTGAAGCGAGTTCTGCTGGTCAGGAGCAGGCATTAAAAAGGAAGGAAATATTACAATAATTTTTCTTTATATCTCTTATAAGGTATAAAGCACTTTCGCGGCGTTTGGTTAAATTTAAGAAGTTAGAAGCGCGCCAAGGAGGTTTATTATTCTCAAAGTCTCTAATTCTCACAATTATTTTACTACTAATTAATAAAACTAATAACAACAACCAAACTTGGCCAGTAATATTGTGATTTCGCATATTTTCGTCAAGACACATAAACTTGGCGCCTATTTTTTATAGCGAAGCTGTATTTTGGGGGGATTTTATATATTTTTGTTAAAATAAACAGAAAAAAAATCTAAAACCTCTCGACAGATTGTCATCTGTAAAAACTGTACAAAACCACCTGGACCTCATTCTCAGTGCAGTCATCGATTTATTACTTTCCCTCAAGTCCATAACACAACCATTCTGTTAATAACTCAATAAAACCTAAATTCTAGTCTGAAATACAAACAATAGCATGCAGTACATATACACGTACTGCATTTCATGTATTTTTTCAATCAACCAATCGAAACGCGAGAAAAAATATCTAAATTTACTGTTGCTGTTTTTTTGCAATCAATCAATCAGAGCACGAGAAAATTTCGAGCAACCAATCAGTAGAATTTCCAATTTACCTAGATAAAAATTGGATTTGTACCAAAAATTGGGGAAACATTCGTTGCTAAGGATTTAGTTTCCTTACTACAGCACCGAATTTAATAATTTTGGACTCAATGGAAAGGACACATGTATCTGTAAGGAAAAATTTGGATAAACAAAGGTATTTGCCGAGATATTTCCAATTGAAATTCGAAGCATTCTGAAATTCTAAAATTTATCCTGTAAAGATCGGTTGTCTCGCACCGTTCATTTGCACAAATGTATGGTTGCGCCTGAACTTGAATCTCTTAAAATACACGAATTGTTTATTTATTACTTTGGTAGCTTTCGACTAAGACGAAAAAAGAAGATTTTCGACATCGCATAACCTGCGACGAATGTGTGCGACTTATCGATTTGCCTCGTCTTGACTTGCGTATTGGATTGATGCGCATGCACGAACATGGCTACAGGGCTCAGCTGTGGCCGGGGGATATTTGCAGTTGTTGGTGAAGTGAAACATCGACGGAGAATGCACTCATGGATTCTTTGAGATGTTTTAATTGGCGATCGAAAAGGTGGAAGCATGAGAGGACCAGTGAAGACCGCATTTAAAGCAATAATCCTCATCGCAGTGTTTCAATGGCAGTTGTCAAAAGGTATGTATACCCAAAGCTGACGCTCTGCTTTGTTATTACAACTAATAACCTGTTATAATAGTTCGTGACGTATGGTGACTATATTGTAGGACAACTATTGTCAAAGGAACATCGGACGCATGCGGCTACAGAACGTGCGAATGATTTGTGGTGTTATGGGTGTGACACCATAGAACATGGAGAGAATTGCGTGGATCTCGCTGGTAACCATTCGTTTCTCAAGAAAAAATGCAAAGATGACAGACGGATATGCATAGTAAGAAAATTTTGTTATATTTTATAAGATCAAAATTTTTCATCTTTGATATTTTTGCTTTTTTTTTTATTAGATTAAAATTCATTGATTAATTATTCTGACATTGGCTGAATTAAATAATTAGATTTTTTTGTTAGTCTGTGTGTTTTTTTGACGAATGTATTGCCGAAAAATAATATTTTATTAATTTTATTTGTGCGAGAAAGATTTTTCGATTTTTTTTTCGAATTTTTTATTGGTTAGTTTTTTTACAATGGTGCTTTGGAAATTTTATTATTTAGTATATTTTATGTATTTTTTTTCTGAAGCATTGATTTTTTAAATGAATTTTCTGCAATTAATTTCAATTTAAAAATTTAAGAATTTTTTTTCAAATTTTGCAATAACACCTTTTAAAACGAATTAATATATTTTTTTTTTTGTTAATTCTAAGAATTAAAAATTTATTATGACATTGACTATTACATTGATTTAAATCATAATTATTTCAAATAATATTGTGGATGCAGAGTTTGAATTTAAATTTAAATTTAATGCAAACAAAAAAAAATATTTGTGAATTTTAAAGAATTGATGTTTTGTATCCTACTATTACTTATCTAAAGTATGTTTTTTTTTGTTTTTAAATAATTAACGCGTGTTTGTTGCAGGTAACAAAATATTCATATACAACAAGCACGGAAAACACGACGTCAGAGCCAATGATGTGGTCGTTAGAACGAAACTGCACAAATAAATGTGAGCCAGGATGCATAGTAATCGGCGAGCGTACGAAATTGTATGCCTGTACAGCATGTTGTGACAAATCTTTTTGCAATACTGGCAAAGGCACTGCAGCCGATCTCACGACCCGTGAGGTTGGCTTTGTTTTGGCGCTTGTACTCCAAGCTGTGCTCACTATTACACTCTATCCAGGGTGACATTGTCAAATAAAATTGTTTGAGACGTAATTGGACTTTTTTTCTCTTTTATTTATACCCTCATAAACGCAACAATCTGCCAGGCAGTCAGATAAATCAATCAGTGTGATTAACCGCGATATTTATCAAGGCTAGATGATATAAAATCATTGTAAATTTCTAACCACTGTGTCAGTTAATAATTTTCATAATTTACAAATGTTTCAATCCAACTATTCGAGATTTTTGATACTATTATTACTAGTGTGCTCCGATAATGCTCTTGAGAGTGCGGAAAAATTGTTTGAAAAATTCGGAAAACATAAAATCGTATATCCAAAAGTGTTAGAACCTAGAGAAACACAAAAATTCAAAAGATCCACAACTAGTACTAATAAAAAAACAGATTCACTATTTATTACCTTGGATTCGTGGATGATTAAATCCGATCTGAACGATGATATTCTTATCTCGCCCAATTACGTCTCCCAATGGATTCATTCGGCAGATACGAAAAAACCCAACATAGATAAAAGTATCCAAAGTCTGCACACATGTGTGGCATTGAAAGGCAGCGTTAGAAGCGTCAAAAATTCAACTGCATTGCTCACAATTTGTGATAATGACATATTCGGGCTAATCACTGTCGATGGAAAGTCGTTTTTTCTTCAGCCTGTCAATACCAACGGAAGTCATGCCCTTTATCGCACGAAAATGCCCGCCAAATTGATGTCTATAATGGACGACTATAGCCCACACTTTAAAAACTCGTCAGTGCACAATAACGAGGATTCAACGATTCACGGCGATAACAATGGTAATTTTGTTATAGGTGAGTTTCATAAAAAAATTCAATAGTCATTTATTATATGATAAAAATTAAATTGACACTAAAAGACAGATAAACAGTAGAAAAATGTTATATTCCTAAATATAAAAGCATGCGCATAGTAGTATAAATAGTAAGTGCATAGAAATATGATTATTTTTATATATTAAAACCGTCCATGTTGATAGGACCAAATTTCATTAACATCACCCATAGTAGTCACTATGGCTATAATAGTATAACTATTACCGTTATTATAGTGATTCCTATATGAATGTAAATGCTAAATTTTATGATAGTAAAGCTCTTACTATCATAAAATGTGAAAAATGTGAAAAAATGGTAACTGTATAGTTGTTTTCACACTACGAACAGTAAAGTACAGTTAATTACTATTATAAGACTACTATTATAAAACTCATATTCTCAATATAGCAAAAGGGCAATATTAAATTACTATTTCACAGAGCTAACAAAATACACAATAATTAATATACTGGGTAAATAGTAAAACACCATGAGCTTTGAAGTAGTAATTGTTATACTTTTATAACAAATTTTCAACCGGAGAGTTTTAATTCTAGTACATAGTAATCACTACGATCATAATAGTGAATATTTCAGAGCCCATAGTGGTAACTATAAAATTGAAAAATACAACTTTTCATGACACTTGCTCTTTTAACATAAATAGACATATAAAATAAATAATAGTAATTACTATTATAAAAATATACATAGTAATTACTATTTTCTTACGATAACGTTTCTGTTAAATTAAGAAAAAAACGTGAATGGTGAATCGAAGTATGCACAGTCATGGTAAAGAAGTCACTATGCTCATAGTATTATGTACTATGAGCTCAAAGGTAATAACTATTACATTTGTAATATCAAATTCGAATCTAAGCGTCGAAATTCCAATGCTCATGCTGCATAGTAATCACTATGAGCATTTATTTGTACCTAGAATAGTAAATATAGTGATAACTATGAATAAACTATTGTTTTTAAAAACTTCTCTGTTAATACTTAAAGCTTAAAGTTCGTCGCATAAACATAACATAAGTAACGATATGGAATTAATTTTTTCGCATATAATACAACTATACCTGTAATAGTTATGTCACGAATGATTTAAGAGGATGCTGAGGACTCGCAGGATGATAAACCGTGCATGGCGCTGGAAATTGGAAAACATGGGCAGAAATATGGATTTGTAAAATCGTCACTATGTGGGAAAAAAAATCGATCCCGACGACATTTGAAAAAAACCACTGTTAAACATGAATATCCAGATGATAATGATAATCGGCCTTATCGTGTGGTACATAGTTGCTTTGAGAAAAACCGGGAGAAGCGGGCGTTAACAATTTGTGATACTGCTGAATATTACAATATGACGAGTGATGTTGCAAGAATGGACTATTTGGATCAGTTCTTATCCATTTCACCGAGAATGTGGAGCAATAGTAATGATAATGGTAACTATTTTTATGTTAGTTAAATAGCAGGAAATCTCAAGATATTTTCGATAATTTCAGATGACAAAAACCTTTTTATGGACGACGAAAATGATGCTACATCTGAAACTCGTAAGTTTTTTGAAAATGAAAAAAAAATTTTCATAATAGTAAAAATACTAATGTCTTTGCAAAGTGATTCGTATTTAGAAAATTCAATCGAAAAATACGAGTATTTGGTAATAGAAAAAAAATTTTATTCCGGAAATTAATATCAATTTCAGAGTCTACTAGTGAGCAGAGTTACTATGCCCGTAATCTGCGTCAAATACCACCGAGACGACCAATGCGAGTTGCATTTCGATGGGCAAAAATCGTAATCGGTGTTGACTACGATGTTATCCGATTTCATGGTCAGCGTACAGAGCAGTACGTTTTCTCCATGTTCAACATAGTAAGTTTTATATTTTCGATCTAAACATAGTGAAAATGCCTTCATTTTCAGAATCCAATAAATTTTTTTGCAGGTCAGCACGTTGTTTAAACACATTTCCCAAAATTACGTCCTAAAAATTGTCATTATGAAAATGTTACTCTATCAAAATCCACAGGACAGTGCAGTAAGTATAAAATAAATAGTTAAACCATAGAGCACACTATACTACACTCTATACATAGCGTCAATTTTCATACAATACTCTTTAAAATACACAAAATTATTTTGAGATCGTTCTCGATGTTCATTTTATATCTTATAGATCCTAGAAAAACTAAAAACACAAAATTTATAGACTTAAAACCTTCAAAGTGCGATCGTCTAGGAATTTTTAACACGATTTCTAGTACATTTTTCCGGTAGATTTTGAACCTTTTTTCACTGATATCTGCTTTAATTCTGGAATTTTCAATTAAAGGTCTACGGGGGTGACACAAAGTACCCTCTCTACAGCGTGAACATGTGGAACCGTAATTTGTGGACGGATGCCGTGGAGAAGCATGACATGGCAGTATGGTACACTCACTTCAGAATAACCGAAGACATCAGCACGTCTCCTGGGGCGTTCATGTGCCAGAAGGAGTGGTCATGTCTGCTAATTGAGGATGTCGGCTGGCTGTCTGCAATTAAGATTGCTCATGGCATTGGACATTTGTGAGTCTAATTATATTACTCTATTGTTGGAATAAATTCCACCAACTCTCGGGCATTCATTGTCTTCCAGAATTGGCTTGAGTCACGATGGAGATCTCGCGCTTAACAATAACTGCGCATTGGAATCTTTATTGAAGACCACCATCATGTCTAAATATATACCAGCCAACATGCCGGTTCCTGTCTGGTCTGAATGTTCGATCCGAGAGTACGTCAACGCCATTCAGTAGGTTTTTAAAATTTTCATTAACCAAAACTATACTTAATTCTAACAAATTGAATCTTGACATATTCAATGAAAACTTTTTTTTTTGGGAAATCTAATCTTTGAAAACCATTTCTAATCTAATTTTTAATGACACTAGGCAATATCCATGTCTGGAACGTCCTCCAGTCAGCTACATGCACACTACATTCATGGCTGGAACGTTCAGCCTTGACGAGCAATGTCGCATCGAGTTTGGAGACGGGTAATGTTCAATGGTATCACTGAAAACTCAATAAATCTCTTTCTAGAACAGTAAAAAACATACAAATACCATTATTACAGCTGGGTATATTGCAACAGAATCAGCGTGCCGGATCCCTGCAATCAGTTGTGGTGCAACAAAGCAGCTGGAACGCGTCGAAGTTGCATGACGCGTCAGACAGCAACTCTGGAAGGAACTTCGTGTGGTCGAGGAAAAGTAGGAAGCAATTTCTTTAGTGAATAAAATTGGAAAACTCATCAAGTTTTGGTTGCAGAGATGTGTAAATCATACTTGTGAAGATGCTACTCGGCCGGGTATAGCTGGTCGTCCACCGCCGCGACCGACAGCGCATCCTCACCCACAGACTCCAGTACCTACTCCACCAGGTGAAAGACCAATTTATCCATCTACCTCGGAAGACGGCCACTATTCCCAACTCGGGACTCCACGTCCCTACTCACCGCCTGGAAAACCGCCAAGTTATCCATTTTCTTCGCCGTCCAGACCTCCTTCGTCGAATCCTAACACATCTGGAACGCCGCCAAGATATCCCGCTTCTTCGCCGTCTAGACCTCCTTCGTCGAATCCAAACACATCTGGCTGGCCGCCTGGACAGCGTCCTTCCTATGCGACGCCTCCGATCTCTTTGGATGCTTCCAAACCCAATCAACTTCCCCCCGACTATCATCGTCCGCAATATCCTCAAAAACCCTCGGAATATTCAGACCCCACTCGTCCCGGCTCTGACTCTGGTCAATATCGTCCTTCCACAACGACTTTCTACCCATGGCCGAATTCAACTCCTGGCAGTTCCGGTTCCCAACATCGTCCTGAGTCGTCAACTTCTTCCGCTCACTCGTCATCAGGAAACCGTCCAGCCAATCCGAATCCAGGAACTTCCTTTTCTTCATCAATGGAACAGCAGGCCAATGGTTCCCAATCTGATTCATGGCCTGGTTCTTCTAGCAGCAGTGGTTCCGACTCTCAATTCTCATCGGGTAACAGACCCGAATCTCATCCCTCTAGTACGCGACCTCTCAATGGCTCAGTATCAAATCCTCGACCTGATCGGCGACCGAGTGGAAACGGATCTGATTCGCATTCGACTTCCACGTTCGAATCGACCACGCGAGGTCCCAGTAGTTCTTCCACGCCCCTTCAGTGGTCCGGAATTCCCGGATCGAATATCTATCCACCTTCTGGACAGTCTCAAAATGGTTCAAGTGGTTATTCGTCGAACCAGTTCATGTCTAATCCCGCTTATCCGTCGCGACCCTCCCAAGCTTACTTACCTTTTCATTATCCAACTAATGTCGGCGTTAATCCTCCGCCCGTTATGGCTAACGGTGACATAGGGGCTTACATGCCATCCTTGGGGTCTAGTCCTGTCTCAGGATATCCCGCGCTGTATCCTCCAGCCTACGGCGCTCATCCCCATCACGATCAGCCTCCCACTTCCGATACCTTTTCAAAGAGTGACCCGAGCGTTCCGAGTAGTATTGAATGGCCTAATAGATCTAATAGATCTCAATCGCATTCCTATCCAGCAAGACCGACTCAAGGTCAACAATCGCCAGGCGGCCAACCACCTTCATCTCAGAGACCTCAAGGGCCATCGATTAGTCAGACCTCCTACGGGTACCCTGGCCAACAGCAGCCTCTACGCCCGAATTATCCGTATGGTGCTCGAAAATCTGATGAGAATTCTACTGATGCTTTGTCTGATGCCAAAGAGGAAGGCTCTGTTTAGCCTTGTGCTTTAATTTTATCTCGAGTTCATTGCATTTTAGTGATTATATAACACTTTTTTCACTTTGTTCATTTACTGGGTACTATGATAATTAATATTTTTTTTTGACATGGTTTTATGATTTTTTCTTCGTTAAAGTTGAAAAATGACTCCATGTAGAAGGAGTGATGATTGAAGCACGTGTAAAAATTACTTCTTTAAATTTTATGTTACCAAGTTGTAGTATTAAAACATACAAATTTAAAAAAATTCGTTTTCTGATTACTTTTATTAATAAAATACTATTTGACCAATAACATTATTTTGATGTTTGAGATTTTAAATGGAAGTTTTGACTTGAAAAAATTTATTATATTTATAAGATATCCAACTGAAAACGAAAAAAATAAATAATTAAATAAATAAATAAATAAATTACAAAAACCATTTAAAATATCTTATTTTTTCAGGATTTAAGAAAATCGTTGCAGTAACTCGAAGTAAAGATATCCAACTGAAATTTATAGGAGAATGTGGGGCAAATGCCCGTTATTTTATTATAAGACTCGGATTCATTCATCCTTTTGACGGCGTGGTTGATGATGGAAAAATTTTTTTTGCAGCTATCTCTTTTCATATGAATGTATGTCATCAAAGTATCGAGCTCGTTGTGGTTCATCAATGACAATAATATTGATATCAATCGATTGCCCGATGTCTGGTAGGAAAGCCTATTGAAAATCATGGGTTAACTTCCATTCGATCACAATTCGAGAAACATAAAAATTCTAAAAAATGACTGAGACAGAACTATACTTGTGATGCATAACAAATGTTGCAGCGCTTCCAGCGGTCACTTTGGAAAACTATTTCAAAAAAATTGAGGCTGACTCGCGTCGGTAATTTACGTTCTCATGATAAATTTTTGATAATTTTAAAAGCAAATCAAAATTAGCTTAATATTTATATTAATTATAAAAAACAACTCTCCGCATTAGGGTATGTGCTTTATGGTCTTTGCCATAGCATTTTTATCCTTTTTAGCGAACTTTCACTCCATTTTTACACTTGTAAGTACAAGTGTTTTTGCCCCACATTCTCCTACATGACTAAAAGAATAATATTTAGTACACGAATGCAAAATTTTTATGTATTTGAAATCATAGGATTTTGATGTATTGAAAGATCCGAATATCCACGATACACCGCGTGAAATTCTCAAACAATTTAGACTTACATATTTCCGTTTCTGTACGGTGGATTGACGCAACGATTAATAACATTTTTCTTTCTACTCGGGGGACCCAACGGACAATTTTAATCGATTTTCATGCTCTATGTAAGCTCAAATATTCGTTGATTTTTTTCTTAAAAACTTAATCTTTTAATGCTTCAATGAAACGGACTATTAGAAATAGGAAAAAATTGGATTAAAAAATATTCCTCAATGATGTTTTTGTGAAAATTATGTTAAATGAATTTTACTGAAATTCTGAATACTTATTCAGTTATTTGAGTGTTTTTTTGTAAATGTAAATCTTGTTTAATATATTGCATTAGTAAATTCAAATATTGATTTTTAAATCTGTACTTATACAAAAGTCTGCGATGGACAATGATAAATTTTTATATTACATCTGCAAGACTGTATAAACTAACTCCTTGTTGATTTTTTATTTTATGAAGTAAACTATATCAAAGAGAACGCGCAGCATGAGAGAAGTTTGCAAACTTAATAGTCCATGGCAGTATCGTAGACATGCGTGTATACAGAGCCTGCCATTATTAGAATCACTTGACTCACTGCAGTCGAGGTTCTCGTACACTTTTTGCGGCATTAAAGTGCAGGAATGTGTATTCGCATTTGTGAGAATGCACCATGTGCACGCCAGTTGCAGTTAGCCACCGTGGCTGTCGTGACAAAAACCGGCGACAAGCCAATTGAGCAATATGCGTCCGTTGTTGTGAATTCCTCATCAGCTTATTATTTAACACTAAATTTACTTACATAATCCAAATAAAATGTTGTCAATCGAAAAAGTTTTGAGTGATGTGCGGCTATGATTTTAGGATGATTTTTGCACTATGAATAAATTGATACTTTTACTATCTGTCTTTTTTATGACGCTGGTACTCTCGGAATTTAATCACAAGTTCCAAAATAATCTCAGGCTCATTAACTACAGTTTTGTCACGCCAAACGTCGTGAATCGCACGGAAATTCGTCCCCGAAGATGGATAAAAGCAGACAGTGAAGTGCATCACGTGTCAGTGGGCAGTTGGATCTTGAGAACTCGCTTAAATCATCACTTAAAAATTCCCGCAAATTCTACAATTAGTTGGGTAGTATTTACCGACTCAACATCTCCATTTTATCCATTTAACGACGAACACTGTGAAGCTCGTTTCGGTGATGTTGTGGGCAGCAAACAGTCATCAATAGCAGTCATGACTATTTGTAGAGATAATTTTTACATTTGGTTTCAACTTGGAGAAAAAAATTTCGCAGTTCAACCGACAGTTAATGGCACTCATATCCTCGAGGAAATTAAATTTCTCAATCAATCCGAGGCCATGAACACTCGATTTCGACGAGAATCACATCCGATTGATGGAAAGTTTTACAATTTAACTGGTGATACTGTCGATTTAGTTGATCAAGATGGTCCTACAAATGTGGAAGAAAAACCAGAGTATAATAAGCAGTGGGAAAATTTACTTTCTGACAGGATGTGGATAAAATCCGAGTTTGCCCGTGAGTCATGAATATTCAAGTGGTTGCCAATATATTTATGAAATCGATAGTCACATCACAGAGGCTTTGAGCTGTTATAGAATAAGGGCGTTTGTTTTGTCAATGGGTTTTTTAGTGGTCTTAACGGGGTCTTTAAAGAAGTAGGGCAATTTTAATTTCGATTTAAAAATGCATTTTTAAAATTAATTATACAAGAACAATTTAGAATTTTGATGAAGTTTATTAAAAATTAATTAATTTGTATGAAAAATCCGGTGTTTTAATTGTAAAAAATTTTTTTTTACAGTTATATAAAACATGTGAAATATTATGAAAATATTTTTGAGGTTTAGTTAGGATAGTTAAAGGCTAATAATACGTTTTTATGGTGTCTCGCAGATGAAACTCGTGAAAAATCGAGTACTCCGCCGCGGTGGTTAGAGTTGGGAATCGCTGTGGATTATTCAGTGATAGATTTTCATGGTGAACGTGTCCAGCAGTACGTTTTTGCACTTTTGAACATCGTAAGTACTAAAATAACGTATAAGAAAGCTATTTGACACATAAATATTCTTCTTCAACACATGTTTATAAAAGTCGTTTTTTTTCATTCGTGAGCCGCCGTAAAGTGGCTGATTTTTTTACTGCTGGCATCCGCGCTTAAAAGTGTCTTTTTTTCATCAGTGCGTAAAATGCCCCATTTTTTCACGGATCCAACGAACTTTTTAGACACTAATTTCAGCTGTTAAAAAAATTAAGCCATTTAATGACGGCACCAGAGTGAAAAAAATCGAGCACTATTGACATTTATTGCAAAAATACAATAAATAATATATACTATATCATCGGCGAAGGACGTGTGGGTGAGATACCAAAAAAATTCAACGTTTCCGGTATTTTTGAAAATTAACCGCATTTTAATGGGCTCCTCTCAAAATATGTCACATAAAAAATTTATTAATTAATATTTTTCATTATATATCATATTCACGCTTGGATAATTATCCAAGCGTAAGTTGATATCGCAATATTTATCGAGTATTTATGACAGAAAATTTTCCTACTTTTTCAACAATTTTTTTCCGCGCTCGAGGCCCATTAAGATATTAAAAAGAAATCGAAATTCATGTCATATTTCAGCAGTTTCGAAAATTCAAAGGAGTGTCAAAAAGTAAAAAATTCAAATGTTGACATATTTTACAGTCGTTTTTTTTTTGATAATTTGGAAAACGCTTTGGAGTTGACTTGCTTTTACACCGTCAAGTTTCTGCTTTGTTAAAGAAGTGGAATTGTAACATCAAAAAAATTCGGTTGATTTTCAGGTTAGCGCGATCTACAAAGACGCATCTCTCGGAGCGGATCTGACTCTTGTCATCTCTCGAATCATCTTCTACGTCGAGAAGAAGGATGGGATGGTAAGCACCGTACTCTCCCCGAGCCTCTAAACTGATGGCGATGATTAGCGAGGGCTTGCGCTGCGTTAGGTTCAACATGGAAACGCTCGAAAATCACTGGAAAATGTCAACAAATGGAATCGCAAAATTCTGTCATCCAGCAACAAGGCCCACGACGTGGCAGTCTGGCTAACGAGATTGGATATCGGAGGACCATCGGGTTATGCTCCAGTTTCGGGTGCCTGTGATCCTGCCAGATCCTGTGCCCTCAACCGGGACGAGGGTTTAACCAGTGCTTTTATTATCGCTCATGAACTTGCTCATATGTAAGTGTTGTACCTTTTTTAAAACTTTAAATCAGAGTTTGACTGTCTCCGTAGTCTAGGACTTACGCATGATGGCGATGAAGCTGCTAACAATTCTTGTGGGCGAGAAGCTCTGGCTGGAAGTGTCATGGCACCCATGGTGGCTGCTACCTTTCATCGATTCCACTGGTCTTCCTGCTCTAAAAATGAGTTTCATCAAAGATCCAAGTAATTCTTGAGTTATTATGAACTAAAAAAAATTATCAAGGAGTAATTTCTGGTTTTTAATGGTCTAATCTTGACTTTTTCCGTTTCTGGAGTTGAAAATAATCTTCTGGAAATTTTAATCCTATGTATTCTAAAAAAGAGAGGTGACACAAAAGATCGAATTGCGACTTAAAGCTAACTTCAGAGTGAAGCCACGGTATTCATTGGCTGGTAAAAAGCGCGTGATTCAAAAATGGCCACATAAATTTCGGACGCAGAGAGCGCACGCGTAGCGTGCGCCCTGACACTAGTATACATAAATTCTACAGATATCACGTGTCTAAACGCCAAAAAGGCGTATCGTCAAAAAATTTACTCTTCTCTACTTGGTAATATCTTGGTAAGGGTGAGAGAACCACTACATAATATTGAACTCTTGGCTGTTACATAAAAAAAAAAAAAAAACAGATAATAATAAAATAAATTCTTTTTTTAGGACAAATAATGATTTCGAAAATTATTTAATTGTTTTTAAAGTTACTAGCGGTGAAACAGTACATTGTTCACCAAGGGAGGAAAAGAGGTCATTTCCGACCGTGAAAAGTTTACTGCCCGAGCCGAAGACGAGGGCAGGAATTCACGGTCAAAATAACCTCTTTTGCATTCCGACGTAAACATCCTATTTTTCGTCTTAGCGGGAGCATAAACGCCATTTACTCCCGCTATATGATGAAAAAAAAATTTTTTTTAACTAATTCAACTATAAAATATTGATCAAGTCAAGTTATGTAAGGAACGTTATTATTTATTTGTTGAATTTAATTATATATGAATAGGAAATGTCTGTTTTAACAATATTCTAACATTTACTCAACATAATGAAATCATTGCTCGATTTTTACAAGCTAACAATTGAGTATCCAATGAAAATTTTTTGTTTCTATCACATTATTGGTGGGTGAATTCCAACTGTGTATTTGTCATTACGGTATAGAAATTAATATTTATTTTATATGCGTTTCTTTTTTTTAAATACACACAGAGTATGACGTTATGATTCGTTAGTAGGACACAGACATTGATCATTATCATCAGTTGTAAACCATCCTCCTGGTGGACACTTTTTCGGATTTACGGATCAATCTTGATTATAAATACCCGGTATCACACTCTTTTGCTTCACAGCTGCGACCTCGTCCATCAGGAGCACATATACAGACGTAGCAACCGATCGTAGATTTAGATTTTGGATGACATGTGCCTTCTTTGTAATAAACTGGATGTACACTAGCTGCTTGGGATACTTCGACATCTAAAAATGTAAATTTATGAATAATTAGACAGATTAAAAAATGGTAGAAAGCCTGTGAACAAATTGTACGTTTAATAATTAAGTTTTTGTTATATAATTCAGTTTAGGAATGAACTAGTATCGACATTATTTACATGAGTGAATAATAGATTGAATAATTTCATTTATGAGTTAGCAAAGAATGCTGTACTTACGAATTATGATGGCAAAGGCCAAGAACATCGCCAATTTCATAAACATTGCTCGGTAGCTTTGTTTCTTTATTATTTTTTTTTTTTCAACGTTTCTTGAGCTTCTATCGACTTCGATCAAACAACTGAGGGAATTGTGGGCGATGGGGTTTAAATACCGAGTAAAAATTATAAAAGTGTGGGTATCGTCGATTCACTAACGTTTTATACTATACGTAAAATCATTGTTCAATATTTCTACTGTTGAAAAATTAATTCAGTATGATGAAATTTTTATCGATCGATTATACGATTATATAGTGAACTGATATTATTTGTACAGGCGGTTTCTTGAGTGGAATATATACATTATATTCATACTATCGGGAATGCTGTCATTAGAGATTGAAATTTTTTTTATCGAACAAAAAAACGTTTTTTTTTTTTGTATATATTAATTTGAATTTTTTTTATTTGAGTGAATTTTTTTAATTTATCAGCTTTTTTATTGATAAAAATTGTTGTATCGGTAAAAAAATATGAGTTATAGGCTTTTTTATGAGGAAATATCGGTTTTTCGTGGGAAATAGTTTTTTATATTTAAGAAAAAAAGAAAAATTTGTGTTGGGTAAAAATTATTGAAATTTTTTTTTTTCTGACAATGCAAAATAATTTTCGATTGTCAATACAGTCTCGATAATAATTATTCTGTAACTTAATCGTTTATTTTTATTTGATTTTTAATGAATTAATTGTTTTACTTTCGCATAGAATCTTGGTAGTTTTTTGATGCTTCAAATGAAGTGATTTTGCGAGTTTTATCAGTGAATTTTTTTTGTTTTATTGAAAAAAAGGTGTTGTACACAATACAACAATACAATACAACAATAGGTATACACCATAGATGCTTTTCAGATTTTTGTATATATATGCATAATCAATCACTCGGCACGTGTTACGTATGTGGAATGCATAAATATCGCTGACGATGCATTTCGAATGTCACCAGGGCACAAAACCTTAGTTTCCAAAATTACTAATCAAGTCAACTCGTGGCATTCAACGTGGAAGAATTTATCACCTTCTTCCACACGAAAATTGTCGAAAAAAAGCAAATAAATAGCTGAGTTTTCACTTTTCCAGCAGCCATTCTTGTAGTTTAATCGTTCGAGTAGAATTCTGATCTATTTCATCAATTATATAATTGTATTTCGGTCTTTGTTATTATTTTTATCTATATTTTCTTTGTACTTTCCTTATTGCCCGTGCTAAAAGTTTTAAATTAAACTCAAAATTATTTTTATCAATTAAAATGCTTATTATTAAAAATCATCCTAAACAAAATCCCAACAGCTCGACGATATCCCAGGGGTCTATCCTATCACCACACTGAAAATCGAAAAAATAGTTTATTTAATTAAATTCTGGCTACAGAAAAAAAAACAAGTAAAAATGTTTTTTATTCAACTGTTATCTAATTATTTGCTTACCTTTTTGTGTTCAGAAAATGGATTTGTCTAAACAATTCTCCAGACATTGACAACAATTCGACGGAATTCAAGGGAATTCCGCATCACGCTTTTACAATGGATGAGCAGTGTCGAATGGAATTCGGCGAAGGATACGAACTCTGTCGAAGCTTTGAGTTGCCAGGGCTTTGTTCGCATCTCTGGTGTGGTCACAGGAACACTCATCAAGTGTGCAAGACTAAAAAAGGTCCTCCGTTGGAAGGGACAGCTTGCGGTAGTGACAAGGTACTATTGACACAGTTTGCATAAGTTGCAAAAGCAGTGAATACACATACGTTAATGGCTTGCAGTGGTGCATCAACGGATCGTGCGAGCCAATTGACCGAAGTGTTTTCCAACTGGATCCATTGGTAAACAAGCCAAGTGACGGCCAGTGGAGCGAGTGGACTTCATGGACGAAATGTTCGACAACTTGTGGAATTGGAATTCGACGACGAGAACGACAATGCCATGGTTTTACGTGAGTTATAATTTTTTTCCGCAAATATCTATACGTACGCACAAACCAAAAGCGGGCCTATTCTTTTGTTTACCTCCCAAGATATGTAATATACTATTTTTTCGTTTTTGTAATGCAAATACGTGATGTATTTGCATTACAAACAATATAAAGACGTCTTATTGTTAGTGTATTATTTTTTTTTTGTTTAAAAACTTTTAAAATTCATAAACAAACCCCTAAAATTAATATTTCGAATTAAAACTTTGCAGAACGAAGCTATGCTACTTCTGAAAAAATTCACCATAACAAAAAAGGAACATTTTTTTTTTTACAATCACGTTTTTACCCCTTTTTAGAAAAATTTTAAAAATCGTGAGTTATCTCTAAAAAAAGCTTGCATCAGGCTGATTTCATAAGGAGGCTCTTGAAACACGAAAAACTATGGTTGTTTGAAATGAGGCCTTAAAAATAAAAATCGTTTGATTTTTAAGCCACTCTATTGTATTCAACGAATTAATCAAAAAGTTTTCACCATCTCATTTTTCGATAGTCAATAGGTTAAATCTAATGAAATCGAAATTAGGCCTCTGACTGATAGAATATCGGAGATACGTTTTGAATTTTTCTCATTTGGATTATAGTTGGATATCTTTTTTGGATGGCCATCTTAACTCTTCAAGTATTGGCGCTATCAACTTGACGAAAGTGAAATTTTCAAGAAAAAACTTTCAGTTTTAAGCATTTTTAAGCAAAATTTGAATGGGACAAGATATCCACTGTCATTTTCTTATATAAATCGTGGAAATTGCAAATCAACAACGATCTTATTTGAGTATTGCTAATTCAACTATTTACGGATAGCTATTTATTAGATAACTCTAACTTTTTTTCCGTTTTTAACACCTGATGCATCGAACATGAGTGAAATAATGTAGTTGAAAAATAATAACATAAAATATCGAATAAATCGATCGTTATTCAATGAAATGAAAAGAAAAACATTTTTTTACAGGGCTAATACCGAAAATAATTGTCTCGGGAGCAGCAAGAGCTTCGCGATTTGCCAACAAAGTCCATGCCACCCAGCGATCGACCCACGAAGAGAGCAGTGCGCTCGACTTCTGAGTTTAATCGGCATGAAGAGGTCATCCCGGAGGCAGCGAGTAACCTGGTGGCCTCATGAACTCGAGGGTGCCAAGTGTCGGTTAGTGTGCCGAAACGTGGAAAATGGGCGGATTTTTGTCGGCAGTGACTTTGTTCCTGATGGCACGACCTGTTCCTACGACTCCACCGACATCTGCATAGAGGGAAAATGTCACTCTGTGGGTTGCGACTACCTTCTAAACTCGACGATCCACCGTGATGCCTGTGGAGTTTGTGCTGGTGACAATTCCACGTGTATCAGTATCAGTAACAAGTTTCAGAGGAAGATTCGACGAGGTATAATAGAGTTATATCGATTTTGCAATAATGAAATTTGCAGGTACGATATGCCCAAGCATCCGTGTAACATCTTATGCAAAGTTTTGCAAAGTTTAATGCGGAACGTGAATATTAGGCTATGAGGTCGAGTGGCGTGTAACTTTGGGCTTGACTTCTGAATAGCTGCAGGCGAGAGATTACTGAAAACTTGATTGGCAGAAGCGAAATAATTATTAATTATATTTTTTAAGATAATAGTTTATAAAATTTTAACAATTTCATCAACAGCCAATGTGAGGATTGCCAAAGTACCGTCTACAGCCTTTGATATTGTCGTTGAAATTGAAGTTATTCCACCGTTCAAAGGCCCTGGCACAAAACTTGTCATTCGTGATGCTCGTAGGCGCAAGTTTCATGCAGAAATCCCAGAATCTCATCGTGGCAATCGATCGCTTCTGGTTGTGGAAGACACTGCTTTTAGAATGGAAAAAATTCATGATGTTTACAAGATTTCCGGCAGGGGACCGACCTCAAGTGAACTCATCATCTCGGTTAGTAGCTTTTGAATAATTTTCGGCATATTTGAAGTGTAAATATTCGAGTATAGGCTGATGGTACGGAAGTTTCTCGCCGTAGCAACGTCTCACGACTTTGCTGATCTTTTTGAGCAACAATTTGAGAGACATGAACTTTTTTTTTCATATTCGTTCATATACAAGCTACTACATTTTTAATGTTGAATTATGTCAGTTTAATCTTGGATTTTGTGACTTTTAAAACGATTTATCAATTTTTTCTCATTACACTATTGTGATACCTCTTTTTTCTATGGTTTTCATACTTTAACAAACAGAAAATATCAATTTGAGTTTTTTCATTTTATGAAAGTTGTGCATAATTCTATAGAGATTAAAATGAGCACTATCATATAATAAACTGCAGTCAAAAAAGAATTTTAAGAAGTTTAAACGGAAAAAATTCCGATTTTCGAAGCACGAGCAAGAATAAAAAGATGGTTAAACCATAAAGCACACCCCATATGCGTGAGTGTTGTTTGTACATAAGTAATATGGATAAGTTACCGACCGAAATATTTCTTTACCATAAAAATACATATCGGAGATGATGAATGGAAAACAGCATTCAACATTGCTTTAAATTTTCATCAATTACTCGTAAACTGATCAATTTCTAGTTTTCAACGCCAATGCGCTTCGATAGTTAGCGAACCAGTTTCAAGTGAAAAAAAAAATTGAATCGCGACCAGGGTTGTGTTTACGTCCGCGAGTTTTTATTCGGACATTCGCGACTGAGAATTTGTTAATAAAAATGTCTAATCAACTGAAAAACGTATTAAAATATTGTAGAAGTCCGAAACGAAGCCAAGAATTTCCTCTTTTCAACACTTCATTGAGAATAACTCATAGTCATTTTTGACGTAAGATGCCATATTAGGCATGACAGAAACTCGGCGCAGCGAGAGCAAAGCACACCTATATATTGCGTCAATTTTAGGTTAATTTTGCATTTCTTTAAGAGGTTATATCTTGTTGCAAGGTTGAAAAAGATGTTTTTTTTTTTTAAAGATAAAATACTTTCTGAAAAAGTATTTTATTTTATAAAAACAAAGAATTTTGTTGTTTATGTTGTCAATATCTAAGTTCACAATAGCACTAATAATAATTTGTAAAAATATTGATCTGATGCGCTCTTGCAGACGTTCTTCTGAACATACTTGAAGAAGGTGTTTGACGGTGACCACGACATCCGATTTGGATTATCAGAAATTAAAGAATCGGTCAGATTCTTTTAGTGTACAGATATTTATTGATCTATACAAAAACATCTATACATTAAATCTAGTCATGAATCAAAGAAATAGTCAAAATTGAAATTTTTCACGAAAATAACAATTCAAACACATTTGGATTTTTAACGAAATTTTACGAGAAAAATTGTTTTCAAAAAATAAAAATAATTATCGGAAATTTTATTTCTTAGAGTAATGTCTGAGAAATATATCTGAGAAGATTGTGTTAAAATTTCCGATTGAATGGCTCAGCCATTTTTGAGAAATCGTGGCCATCGACTTTGAAAACACAGTTTTGAGAGAAACGCGTTTCAAACTACTCCAATCCATGTTCTTCCTACACGGAGAGAAATATCCCAGAAAAATTGCCGTGCTGAGCAGGCGAATCCAGGTGCAAGTCTACTTTTAAGGCATAATAACCGGTAAGGAACAGAAAAAATACCACTTAGACCGAATATATTTATGCCGGCACCCAGAAAAATTCTATGTACGGCACAGTAAAAATTGCCTGTTCTTGAAATGTGTCGGGATTTCTAGGAAAAATAATCTAGTGAAATGCTATTTACTCAAATGCAGCTCACAAATTTTACTGTGCGCCCCGTAAATTTTACCGTGCTTGCCCAGAATTTTCCTACTTATCGGCTGTAAAATATCCTGCGCAGATGCAGCCAGCAGCACGGCTATTCAAGATGGCGTATATCTCCTTATGACCGCGTGGTAAACAACGTGTGCTTTGTGGTTTTTTAAGTTATTTTGTACCCATCACAGTGTTTGTAAAAGTTCTAGGTGAATGTAATTGTTTAAAAAAATCGGGGCGGAAAGTTTTTACAGTCAGATTGTTGGAGAATTTATTATAAAATCTCTTGATTGTAAGAAATAAGATGATCATGATAATGATGATTTTGCTAAAATATTTAAATTATCTCCGATTAATAAAAAAGATTTGGATCGATCAAAAACCTACGCGCAGCACAAATATTATGGCATGAAATCGAAAACACAAAAATGCTTTGAACAAGTTATGGACAATACTTTTGATACGGCTGAATGTGACAACTTAATTTCTGATAATAACCTAGAATCGACTGGAAAAGATCGATCAAAAACCTACGCGCAGCACAAATATTATGGCATGAAATCGAAAATACAAAAATGCTTTGAACAAGTTATGGACAATACTTTTGATACGGCTGAATGTGACAACTTAATTTCTGATAATAACCTAGAATCGACTGGAAAAGAAATGATAGTGCAGTTAAAGAAAAAATTTGAAAATGCCAGCAAATTGAATGAAAAGTGATCAAGATGAAACACCGGCTTCTACTCAAATGTCTCTAGTGATACAAGACAAAATATCTTCTAATCTATCTGAAAAATTACAGTTATCTAATGTTTCAACTTTAACTTCTGAAATCTGTAGTTCAACAAGTGAAACTTTCACCCCAAATGAAATACACCTTGATCGTCTTAATACTGTTGCTAAAATATTTAAATTATCTCCGATTAATAAAAAAGATTTGGATCGATCAAAAACCTACGCGCAGCACAATAAATACACCTTGATCGTCTTAATACTGTTGCTAAAATATTTAAATTATCTCCGATTAATAAAAAAGATTTGGATCGATCAAAAACCTACGCGCAGCACAAATATTATGGCATGAAATCGAAAATACTGTTGCTAAAATATTTAAATTATCTCCGATTAATAAAAAAGATTTGGATCGATCAAAAACCTACGCGCAGCACAAATATTATGGCATGAAATCGAAAATACAAAAATGCTTTGAACAAGTTATGGACAATACTTTTGATACGGCTGAATATGACAACTTAATTTCTGATAATAACCTAGAATCGACTGGAAAAGAAATGATAGTGCAGTTAAAGAAAAAATTTGAAAATGCCAGCAAATTGAATGAAAAGTTACAAATTCTATCAGTTTTACCATCCTAGAATCGACTGGAAAAGAAATGATAGTGCAGTTAAAGAAAAAATTTGAAAATGCCAGCAAATTGAATGAAAAGTTACAAATTCTATCAGTTTTACCATCAAGTTGGTCAACAGAAAAAATTGTTAATACATTTGGAGCAACAACATACATGGTTAAAAAAGTGAAACAACGAGTGAAAGAAGATGGTATCTTGTTCATTCCTGAGCAAAATAAAGGTCATTCGTTGTTAAAAACGACTCTACAACATACATGGTTAAAAAAGTGAAACAACGAGTGAAAGAAGATGGTATCTTGTTCATTCCTGAGCAAAATAAAGGTCATTCGTTGTTAAAAACGACTCAAGAAAAAATTCAAGAATTTTATAGAAATCAAGATATTAGCAGAGAATTACCAGGTAAAAAAGAGTACAAATCCGTACATGAAAATGGTCAGCGAGTTCATAAAATAAAGGTCATTCGTTGTTAAAAACGACTCAAGAAAAAATTCAAGAATTTTATAGAAATCAAGATATTAGCAGAGAATTACCAGGTAAAAAAAAGTACAAATCCGTACATGAAAATGGTCAGCGAGTTCAGAAACAGAAACGTTTAATATTAGGCAACTTAAACGAAATTTATTATATGTTTAAAGAATACAACATACATGGTTAAAAAAGTGAAACAACGAGTGAAAGAAGATGGTATCTTGTTCATTCCTGAGCAAAATAAAGGTCATTCGTTGTTAAAAACGACTTAAGAAAAAATTCAAGAATTTTATAGAAATCAAGATATTAGCAGAGAATTACCAGGTAAAAAAGAGTACAAATCCGTACATGAAAATGGTCAGCGAGTTCAGAAACAGAAACGTTTAATATTAGGCAACTTAAACGAAATTTATTATATGTTTAAAGAAAAATATAGTACAAATCCGTACATGAAAATGGTCAGCGAGTTCAGAAACAGAAACGTTTAATATTAGGCAACTTAAACGAAATTTATTATATGTTTAAAGAAAAATATCCATTTGAAAAAATAGGTTTTTTGGTCAGCGAGTTCAGAAACAGAAACGTTTAATATTAGGCAACTTAAACGAAATTTATTATATGTTTAAAGAAAAATATCCATTTGAAAAAATAGGTTTTTCAAAATTTGCGAGCTTAAGACCACCTGAATGTGTTCTTGCCGGTGCATCCGGTACACACGTGATATGTGTTTGTCAAATTCACGAAAACTTCAAACTCATGTTTCATGGAGCAAAGCTCGGTAAACTCAAACTCAACGATGAAAATCAGCCATTTTTGTCACATCGGGATTGCATGGACATGGTTATTTGTCAACCACCTACAAATAAGTGTTATTTCGGAGAATGCAATGACTGTCCCGGCTCGGAAAAATTGAAAACTATTTTAGAAAACTTATTTATGGATAATTTTTTAGACGAAATTACATACAATCATATTTCGGAGAATGCAATGACTGTCCCGGCTCGGAAAAATTGAAAACTATTTTAGAAAACTTATTTATGGATAATTTTTTAGACGAAATTACATACAATCAGTGGACTCAAGTAGATCGGTGTTCTTTAGAAACAATTATCAAACCAGCTGACGATTTTGTTGTTTTATGGATAATTTTTTAGACGAAATTACATACAATCAGTGGACTCAAGTAGATCGGTGTTCTTTAGAAACAATTATCAAACCAGCTGACGATTTTGTTGATATTTTTGTAGAATATATTCCAAAATTACTTCATCATGACTTCGTAGCTAAACAACAGGCTGAATATTTTCAAACCATAAAAAATAACCTTGAAATTGGACAAGTACTTGTTGTTGCTGATTTTTCAGAAAATTATTCATTTTTACTCCAAAATAGTGTTCAAGGAGTATATTGGAACAATAATATAACCTTGAAATTGGACAAGTACTTGTTGTTGCTGATTTTTCAGAAAATTATTCATTTTTACTCCAAAATAGTGTTCAAGGAGTATATTGGAACAATAAGCAAGCAACTATCCATCCTTTTGCGTGTTATTATAGATCAACTGAAGGGAATAAAACTGAATTCCAAAATAGTGTTCAAGGAGTATATTGGAACAATAAGCAAGCAACTATCCATCCTTTTGCGTGTTATTATAGATCAACTGAAGGGAATAAAACTGAAATTGTGCCTCTCAACTTGGTAATAATTTCTGATAACTTAACTTACAATACAACTGCAGTTTACACTTTTCAAGAAGTATTGATATCCTTCCTCAAGAATAAAATAACCGATGTTTCTAAAATTATCTATTTCTCTGATGGTGATGGCGCTGCATCTCAATACAAGAATCGCTATAATTTAGTCAATTTGTTGTATCATGAAGAAGACTTCCAAATAACAGCCGAATGGCACTATTTCGCAACTTCCCATGGGAAAGGCCCAAGTGACGGTTTGGGTGGGTTAATCAAGCGATTAATTAGCCGAGCTAATCTTCAACTTCCAGCTGATAAACAAATCCAGACACCTGAACAATTATACCAATGGGCAAAGGACAATATTCAGGGAATAAATAGTCATTTCGTTTCAAATGAACAAATTCGGAGAGCAGAAAAAAAACTGAGTAACAGGTTCAAAAATGCTTTACCAGTTCCGGGAATACGTGGTTGCCATGCCGCAGTCCCTACTTCAAATGAAGTTTTGAGAGTGAAGCGCTTGTCATCATCTACAGAAGGAGAAAATTTTCGACTGAAAAACGTAGATGTCTACGAGTTTGCCGAGAAACCAAGCATTCAAACTCGGTAAATTTAGTCATATTTTATTATTAACATTCGATTTACATGAAATTTTTATTGAAAAATTGCTTTCTAATAATTTGTGCCTCTCAACTTGGTAATAATTTCTGATAACTTAACTCACAATACAACTGCAGTTTACACTTTTCAAGAAGTATTGATATCCTTCCTCAAGAATAAAATAACCGATGTTTCTAAAATTATCTATTTCTCTGATGGCGCTGCATCTCAATACAAGAATCGCTATAATTTAGTCAATTTGTTGTATCATGAAGAAGACTTCCAAATAACAGCCGAATGGCACTATTTCGCTACTTCCCATGGGAAAGGCCCAAGTGACGGTTTGGGTGGGTTAATCAAGTGATTAATTAGCCGAGCTAATCTTCAACTTCCAGCTGATAAACAAATCCAGACACCTGAACAATTATACCAATGGGCAAAGGACAATATTCAGGGAATAAATAGTCATTTCGTTTCAAATGAACAAATTCGGAGAGCAGAAAAAAAACTGAGTAACAGGTTCAATTATACCAATGGGCAAAGGACAATATTCAGGGAATAAATAGTCATTTCGTTTCAAATGAACAAATTCGGAGAGCAGAAAAAAAACTGAGTAACAGGTTCAAAAATGCTTTACCAGTTCCGGGAATACGTGGTTGCCATGCCGCAGTCCCTACTTCAAATGAAGTTTTGAGAGTGAAGCGCTTGTCATCATCTACAGAAGGAGAAAATTTTCGACTGAAAAACGTAGATTTGGTTGCCATGCCGCAGTCCCTACTTCAAATGAAGTTTTGAGAGTGAAGCGCTTGTCATCATCTACAGAAGGAGAAAATTTTCGACTGAAAAACGTAGATGTCTACGAGTTTGCCGAGGAACCAAGCATTCAAACTCGGTGAATTTAGTCATATTTTATTATTAACATTCGATTTACATGAAATTTTTATTGAAAAATTGCTTTCTAATAATTCTATTAACTTTCAGATTAAGAAAAAGAAGATAGAGTGAAGCGCTTGTCATCATCTACAGAAGGAGAAAATTTTCGACTGAAAAACGTAGATGTCTACGAGTTTGCCGAGGAACCAAGCATTCAAACTCGGTAAATTTAGTCATATTTTATTATTAACATTCGATTTACATGAAATTATTATTGAAAAATTGCTTTCTAATAATTCTATTAACTTTCAGATTGAGAAAAGAAGAGGGGGATTAACACCACAGCAAGGGACTAAGAAAAAACGATCTTTTTAAGATAATTATATTGAATTTCAAATTAAAACGCAACTAATAAACAAAAATAAAAGAAGAGGGGGATTAACACCACAGCAAGGGACTAAGAAAAAACGATCTTTTTAAGATAATTATATTGAATTTCAAATTAAAACGCAACTAATAAACAAAAATATCACATAAATTATTTTTCCATGTGCTTTTTATCATTAAAATAAATTTTTGTACCGTAAAATTAAAAATTACAAGTAAATTTATAATTTTTTAGTAAGTTCCGAAGAAAAAAAATAATTATTTTTCCATGTGCTTTTTATCATTAAAATAAATTTTTGTACCGTAAAATTAAAAATTACAAGTAAATTTATAATTTTTTAGTAAGTTCCGAAGAAAAAAAAATTTTTTTTTTTTTCGAAATTCAAAAATTTATATCTTTTGAAAGAAAAAAAACACCTTCCCAAAAATTTCAGGATCGTTTGAGATCAGTTAGAGGTACTCCAGAAAAAAATTTGAGCAAAAAATAATTACAGCTGCTAGGATTTTTACGATTTTGTAAATTTCAAAATTCTACAAAAAAGCGATTTTTTGAAAAATTTTTTCAAAAAAATTTTTTTTTGGTAGTTTTAAGTATTCCCTCAAAAGATTAGCTCAAATCATTAAAGTAATTATAATAGTTTTCGAGATCTTTGAAGAATAAGTTTAAAAAATAGGAAAAATAGTGAAATTTTGAAAGTTGCATAACTTTTGAAAAAAATTTTTTTAATTTTTTTCCTTTGGCAGAACTTCTTTATATGATAAATGAAAACTTCTGACCAAATTTCATCCAAATCAAAAGGGGTCAATTCCAACCATTGGTCGATTTGACATGGAATGACCCACAGAATAATAAAAATTTGTCACGAGATATCTTTAAATAGAAATAAAATAAGTAAATTGATTTAACAGAAAAAATTTCGCACATAATCTCAAAGAACTTGACTTCATTGAATCAAGCAAAAAAGTTGTTGATAAATAAATTGAAACCAACTCAAATTGAATAGAAACTGTCGTTTCAAAAATTTGTTTGTTTTATTTGAAAGAAACATATTCTTGTAATTAATTTTCGTAGTTTCAAATTTTTCTGCACAAATCAACCTAAATTGTTTATTGAAACGTATAAAATGCCTTGAACGGATTTAGTTGAAAAAAAAAATTTTTTTGAATACAAGAATGTTTCTGTGAAAACCATTATTTTTTTTTTATTATGTTTTTTTTTCTTGGATTTCTCTACTCTAACAAATGGGAATAATTTATATTAAAAAATATAATTTTTCAGCTTGCACAAGATTTTGACACTTTATATCCCGATCGAGACCGTATTGCAATCGAAAGTTGGGGAAAAGTGGAACAATTTCTATATGCAAAATTGATTGATCGTGAAATTTTTGATGATTCTCTTTCTGACATAAGTGGAAGTAAGTTCACATACAATTGATTTATCTCAAATAAGTTGTAAAAATTAGAAGGTCGTGAAGTACATTATTTAATTTTGTTCAATTCTACAGCTGGAAAAGACGATGTTCACTTTAACTTATCTGGCTTTATTATTTGGTGTTTGTAATGCGATTTAAAATAAGAAAATTATTAAACATTTTCGTCCAGCTCACGAAGAAATGCAATAGTACATTGTGTATCAAGGGCGTAAAGGAGGCTATTGCTGCACTCCCCGAGGCGAAAAAATCAGATTGGTTTAGACCTCAACGCCCTACCATCATACTGTTACTAAATTCAAGACATTGTCATAGAACGTTTTTAGAAACTCACCATATTGCTAGATATTTATTTGGCACTTACAACCCTACCTGGCACCGGAACCATAGGTTTTACAAAGACCCTGCTACCTCTGATTTTATGCTCAACACACTGAATGAATTTAATTTGATCTCTTGACACTGCTCAACACAGATTTATAAGCGATAACTTAATTATTTATTAAGATCAAAACGACAAATCAAATACTAAAAATATTTATATACATTTAGATATGCATTTATTTATTTATATATACATTTTTATATACATTTTTTATTTATGCATTTTATTTATATATACATTATTTATATACGCATTTTTTTATATATACATTTATAAACATAAAGAAATTATATCTTATACATAGTGAATTAAATTTCAGATCATTTTAAGGTGAATATTAACTTAATTTATATTGGTGTACACTCGGTACGTTTGATGCGGAATAATTTTACGAATAATCGCACAATACTTAAAACCGCAATAACAATCATCGCGTAGGCACTCACAATTGTACCATTTTAAAAAACAATCAATTAAACCGATTTTTGTCGGTTGATGTTTTTTTTTGCTCTGCCATATTGTTCAGCAACGTACAATTTGTCATTTTTTAACAAACGGAGAAATTGCCACAGATTTATGTTTTCTGGAATTTGATCTCCTGTATTAGTCAAAGCATGCTCAATAAAATCAGGAATGTTCTCAAGTGGCCTGTAAAAGCCAACGTATCCATCGTGACAGATCTGTTCGATTATTTTAGATTGCCGTTTTTTGTTCAAACAAAAGTTGCGAACTGTGTCATTTTCAATTTAAGCCAACGTATCCATCGTGACAGATCTGTTCGATTATTTTAGATTGCCGTTTTTTGTTCAAACAAAAGTTGCGAACTGTGTCATTTTCAATTTTTCAATTTTCAAGCCAACGTATCCATCGTGACAGATCTGTTCGATTATTTTAGATTGCCGTTTTTTGTTCAAACAAAAGTTGCGAACTGTGTCATTTTCAATTGCTTCTACTTCTTGAATCATAGTGATTAAGTTGCTTCGATTATTTTAGATTGCCGTTTTTTGTTCAAACAAAAGTTGCGAACTGTGTCATTTTCAATTGCTTCTACTTCTTGAATCATAGTGATTAAGTTGCGATGGCCATTCACCATTTAATTCATCGAAGAGTGACTTTAATGGCCAATTAAAGTCACCAAAAAAATGATTGACGTGAGGTTTATTTTCTCCATACCATATTCCTAGGAGCAATGTGTTTTAAAGCTTGAACTCCAGCTCATTAATTGATAGATATTGTAAGGGTATATTTTCTAATCTCTAACCGCTTTTTCATTCTCGCTACTACCCTACCTTCGTTCAGTTATATTATCCCCGAGGATCTCAGATGGGCGACAGCTAATTTTTTGTATCTGACCGGAAATTAGCAAAACCGGTCCATCAGTCAACAAAACTCAAACTCCCAAAACCTTAATCAAAACTTAAATCTAAAATCAAAACTTAACTCTAATCCCCGCGAATAAATAACTGATATGGAATTTCCCAGCTAAACAGTACCCTGATGGTCGGGGATGGGTCGGGGATGGGACGTGGTAATTTTTCCCGTGGCTCCAAGCCAAGTATAATTTAAACTAAATCCTCACCAACGAAACATCTAATAGGCTCGAAATACTAACATCAATAAAATCGGATAAATTACATAATTTTCTATAGATTGCGGTAAATGAACGATATTTCAAAATTCGGTGACGATAATAAAACATGAATAATCAGACTCTAAACGGCAACAGATGTCTCAATCTCTCCAAAATAGATAAGATGAAAATAAATTTTCAAAATTCGGTGACGATAATAAAACATGAATAATCAGACTCTAAACGGCAACAGATGTCTCAATCTCTCCAAAATAGATAAGATGAAAATAAATGAAAATGACCTTAATTAAGATACCCTCGTAGAGTCAAGCTTCTAGTAATGTTCATCTGGTGCTAGAGTTTTTTTCGACCGGTGCTCGGAAAAACTCTAGAATTCTTTTGTTGTTTATTTTTCACCAGATAGGATCAAAGTCGTGGTGAGATTTGAAAGTGTTCCGATTATTACAATAAGAATTTTATGGCGTTCTATTCTTTGACGAATAGATTTAAATTTTGAGGAAACTTTCAGATCTTTTCTTTGATCATTAGGGACTAATTCTTTGAAGAAGAGGGTAATGTTGTGAAAATCAGCTGATAGGTTTCACCTCATCAGCTGATTTGAATTAACGACTGCGCTCGCCTATCGAGCGCAATCTAGTTGGCCCTGGTATAGAAACAGATGCTTGTTTGGATGCATGGCAACGCGGTTGCGTTGTCATACATTCAAACAGGAAAACAACAGAGTCGATTGTTGTCAATGTTAGACGTTCCTCGATTAGCTCCGACTTTTGCTATAAAATATACATCTTTTTATATACTCCCGCCTAAATTCTTTACAATATTTATTTTTTCCCGGGTATTTCCGACTCTTGCCGAACTCACCCGAGCGACTTCTCCGCCAGAGCCACTAGGAAACACAAAAGCTAAACTTAACCCTAATCGGTCATTCCGGTTGCGCGTGGCCATCGCGCACCCGGATCCACCACGCAAAATACCTAAACCCAAAACTGTGCTTCCCCGGACCCCTACCATATGGAGCGCCAGGTCCTTCCCCTGGTCTTCTGTCCTTCTCGGTAGTCCCACAATGCTCTACAATCTAAATCTTACCATCGGAACTCTACTTTATCGATCAAACCTCTCGAATTCTCTCTACTATCGATTTTTTTCGTCTCGTTCTGTCTCGCGTCTCTCTCTATTGACTCTAAATATCATAATATTGACTCTTACCTTTACCTGTTAGAAATTACCTTTACCTGTTAGAAATAATTACAAGATGGATAAAATAAATGTTTATAGCTCTGTGTGACCTAAACCCGCACTTATGGCACGCTTATTTGTGACTTAAGTTGATCTTTTTTGCACGGCTATAAACAAATTAAATTCAACTATCGAAATAACTACGCTTCACTTCTCTCGGCTTAAACACGATTCATTACAGCCACGAGAGGTTGCGCATATTTATTACGATAGTTGAAAAACATGTCGTAGTTGAGAATCAAGGATCATAAAAGCAATTTCAGGCTGTAGTGATGACAGCCATCATCAGTCGCGTATAAGAGTGTCGTGTATGAAATTTAATAAATTTTTCATTAAAAAAATGCTATAAATATGAGCAACTCGGATAGTGAAGCAAGTGAAAATGAGAGCGGTGACATTGTCCCAGAAGAAATTAGGGAAATGGCAAAAAAAAAAACGTGACCCTGAACTTGTTGCCTGATAAATCTAGAAGACTCTACACCCAAGCTTATAATACATTCAAACGATGGCGCAAGGAAATGAAGTCAAATTCATTTTATGAGGATGTATTGCTGGCATACTTTGCTCAGCTCTCAGGAAAGTATGCTCCGTCGAGTTTATGGGCAACGTACTCCATGTTGAAATGCACTATCAATACCTACGATCTTATTGACATCAGCCACTACAACAAATTGACAACATTTTTGAAAAAAAAATCCTTGGGTTACCGGGCAAAGAAGTCAAAGGTTTTTTCGAGAAAAAACATTTCAAAGTTTCTGTCCGACGCCCGAGACGATGTTCGCTTGTGTGAAAAGGTAAGTGTTGCTGAAAAATCTTTGCACCAGTGACGTGTCGCGCATCTACAACCAAGAAAAACGTGTAAAAAAATTACTTTGCTCTTTCAAATTGAAATTTTTTTTGAAAATACGATTTAAATTATAAATGTTCGTCAATGAATTTTTTTGTAGATATTTTTGTTCGCTGCTATACAGATTTTTGAAAAAATTTGTCTTACTCGCATTTTTATTGAAGACTATAGTGAATACAATGAATTAAACGTTTCGATGATCCATTTTTTTGGTTTTAGACACGCAATATATTTAGTAACTGTCTCGAATTAATTATTCTGGAATATATTCGACAGGTGGCACTGATTTTTGGAATTGCCGGTGCATTGCGAAGACAAGAATTCGTCAACACTACAAGTTACAGTTGATGACGTGAAAAAATTAGAAAATAAAGTCCTTCTCATCAACATCCTGAAAACGAAGAACTACGTTCCCAGATCATTCACAATCACGGGTCCACTATTTGATTGTTGTTGGAAGTACATGCAGGCTAGACCAACGTCTTGTCAGGTCGACAGATTTTTTCTGCGATACGCGAAGGGGAAATGTGTCCAACAGCCTATCGGTATCAACAAGTTTGCCGCGATGTCTCTTGGCGAATATTTGAATCTCCCTGATGCCTCTGAATTTACCGGACATAGTTTTCGAAGGACCTCGGCGACTCTTTTGGTTGATGCTGGAGCCGATCTCACCACATTACAACGGCATGGAGGCTGGAAATCCGCTACGGTTGCTTTTGGTTACATCGCAGACTCCATCAACAACAACAAAAAATTTGTGAGCAGATAAGCAGTGGAATAAATGTACACAAGTGCCAAAAAACTACTTCTAATGTCAATCCTTGTCATGTATCAGGAACAGAACGTGCAGCATTAACTTCTAGAGTGAATGTCGTTTCACATCAAGGGTCGATCACTTCGGAAACTGTCACTACATCATCGGGGAAAGCGCCTGATTCTCGAATTTGTACTGCCTCTACTTCAAAGTCAAATCGAAATTTAAACGTTGTAAAAGTTGATCAGCAAAAACCTAAATTTTCTTGCTTTTATTATCCCAACGTTGGTTTATTTGGTCTGGACTTGAGTGATGAGAATAAATCTCAACAAAATGCCGTTTTTAATAATTGCGTCGTCACAATTAATGGTTTCAATAATAAATTTATACTTAATAATTGCACAGTTGTGAATAAAATGCCACAGGCAGAGCCAAACATGAGAAAAAATGTAAATCTATTCGCATAGATTGTAGAAATTTCCATTCTTGCTGTTGAAAATTTACTTTCTAATTGTTTAACTAGTTTTTTTCGTTTGCCTGAGAAAAAATGTTTATAAAATAAAATTGAAAAAATTAAAAAAAGTTTTTATCTTTTACTTTTCCAAACTTCTTAAAAAAATATCTTTTGAAATAAAAAAAATATATATATCTGAAAGAATAAATCGCAAGAAAATAAAAAAAATTTGAGAAGGCGGGTTTAGGTCACACGAGCTATAAAATAGTGTACGATACTTGTGCCTTAAGTTATTAATCAATGCACGGCGTATAGCGCCGAGATATTGTTTGGATCCGATAAGAAGCCTTCATTTGTCCATTCCTTGTAAAGCTGTGCGTCATAAATATCAGATTGAATGATAATAATTAACTAAAAAACGTTGCCGGACTAGGTGGTATTTTCGCAGCTGTTGAGGAGAAAAGAAAGGCAGATAGGTTCAAATAAACAGGTTTTCATGTATTGTTACAATCATTTTTGCAGGTTAAAGTTTTAGGTTATGTGTAGCAGAATATAATCAAATCATAGAAATTAGACCTTAAAAGAGTCATAGTTACGACTAAAAATTACGTTGAAGCACCAAAAATATTCTTCTGCCAACATGACTTTTTCCTAGCCCAACATGACTTTTTCTTGGAGGCATGATAATTTTTCTTGTGCAGCACGGGAAATTTTCCCGTGCCTACCATTCACGCCAGCTTTAGTAGAGAGAACGGTAATTTTTACCTGTTTCGGCGGGCAAAAATTCTGTGATTTTTCTCTCCGTGTATCTTCCAACATTCCGTCTTCATTGCGAAAACGTAAAAAAATTACTTTTTAAAAACTCCCAACTGAATATAACCTTACAAATAAAATAATTCTTTGAGAGATTTTCGCACCTGAACTGTTTCCTGAACTGTTTCCAAAAAAGTTTGTAAAAAAATTTATACGTAAGATGGTTTTTTTAATTCTGTTCAAGTTGAAAATTCCTTCACTCGAGGTGAAGCGTGGCCTGACAGTGTTCGTAAACTTCAGATACATGACTAATCGTGGAGAAGACAACAAAACCAATACCTACTCGTGGGTGACGGGAGGTTGGAGTCCGTGTTCAGTCACGTGTGGCGGTGGATTTCGTCATCGAACAGCCGCATGTAAAAACGACCAAACCGGTCAAATTGAGCACCGGAAAAAGTGTAAATCATTGACCAAGCCCCTGCAGCAAGTGGAAAAATGTAACACGTTTAGGTATCTGCCTCGATTTCTGTCTCAAAAGTGCCATTTAATTTTTACCACATTCCTAATATACTAAGCAACTCGTATCTATTGTAGCTGCCAGTTCAAATGGATTCCGGGCCCATGGGAGGGCTGTTCAAAAACCTGCGGAACACAGGGCAGTCAACAGAGGCAAATCTATTGCGTGCACTCGACATTCCCGGATAATCAACTCACGCGAAAAAACGAAAAAATTGTCTATCGAGTAATGCTGCCGCCAAATATCTGCAAAAATCATCGTTTGCCACAGACGCAGCGAGGCTGCAACAGGATCCCCTGCCGGGGTAACTGGGTATTCACCAACTGGTCAGATGTAAGTACGTTGTTTTAGTTCGAAATTGATTCCTTTCGAAGGACTCAATTTCCTCAATAACCGGCGGCTTCTATAAATTGTCCAAAAAAACCACAACAGTAAACGAATAGATTGGAAGAAACTAATTGATTATTTAATAACATCATGAAGATTTTTTAACTTTTGAACGCGACTGATTCTTAAATAGTGGAAAAGTTCTCTACTTGTTTTCCAGCGGTGCAGTGCCAAGTCATGCAGAGCGTGCTTTTATCTGACAGATATTGATCACCAGCATCGCCAATTTTCGATTTATCTGAAAGTTTCACTTAAAATAATTTTCATTACTTACACAAAGCTATTATCTCCTTCTTCGAGCAGTTTTTACCCGATAATCTGCCTCATTGCAGTGCACTCGTACGTGCGGTGGAGGCTTGCAATCACGGATGGCCCGTTGTGTGTCTCTGGAGGATGAAAGTTTCTTTGATTGCGAGGGCACCACTATGCAGGATGAATTGCGACCCTGCCGGGGCCGAGGCAGCAGACATTCCAGATGTGAGCCGCTGTGTAAGAGGGATAGGAGTCGCTATTGTGCTGTTGCGAGTCTCAAAAAATACTGTAGAATTCCCGGATTCCGACGGCAGTGCTGTCGAGCTTGTCAGCCTGATGATTAACACAAGGTTTACTTACTACCTCGGTCGAAAGTACGTAGTTTCGGTAGCGAGTATACGGCAGAAAGTCTAACCTTCATAGAAACGGGAGTGAAAACTTCTGTCTGCTCTAGTACAGCTTCTCTTATATCGATACCCTCCCACATAGTCAAGTGCCTGGTATACCTAAGGCTTTTACACACGGATTGCCGTAAGGCAGGATGCTTGGTTCGCAAGAATGCAACCGATTACAACGCATGGTTTGTCCCCTCCACATTCAGACCGAAGCCAGAGCTGTTTTCCGTATGGTAGAAATTTTTATTGACTATATGGTTACGGCCTTATGGCAATACGTGTGTTCAGGCCTCTACTCTGGCTCATATAACCTTGAAATTAGTTAATGCCTACGTTTATTATTATTTATTAGTTGGATATTATTCAGGAAATGATAGTGTATAAGAAACAAAAATCTAAAAAAAAAGTAACTAAATCATCATTTCGAAAAAAATGACTATTACTAAGTAAACTCTAATAGAATAAATAACTTCAGCTATTAAAAAAAAATTTTGTATTTGGAATACAAATACAGTTATATATTTCTTCTAGACAATAAACAAACCCAAGTTCGTTTATAAGAGTGTTTATATACCTTTATTAGTAGATGTATTTGATGACTGCCCCCGACTAGAAGAACTCGCTTCGCTCGTGCTGCAAACGTCGAGACAGGCATCGATATCTTTCAATGCACACATGCAATTATTTTCGTACTTTCGACCGGGTAGCAAGAAAAATAGTAAGAAAAATAGTACACACTAAATGGGCCCGAATTTGAGAGCCTGCACTGCGATGCCCAAGCCGAGTAATATACAATTTATTTTTTAGTCTAGTCTTACAATACATAATCAAATTGTTGCAATATTTTAAGTGAGTTCATAATTCAGCTAATAAAATAATGTAAAAAAAAGTAAGCAAAGCTCTCGATTCTTTGTGAGTTCGAATCAGTCGTTTTTGACTGATTCTCAGTGTTTTTCTGCTGATTTAGTCAGCACAAAAAAAATACGCTGCAGAAACAGCTGATATTAGTTGATGAATCAGCCGTCTTAATGACTAATCAAATGGGGATTTGTGGAAACGCTGGTTTTTCAGCAATGTCTTGAATGGCTGATACAATCAGAAAAAGAAGAACTGCGAAATCACTTGAAAACGACTGATTCGAATTGAGAGAATTACTTTTGTTGATAACTTAAAAATTGGTCATATAAGTTAGAAGTTTAGATAACAAAGTATTGCATTTGATTGATACGTTCACTTTCGAAGCGTGCTTCCGCAGCAAAACAGACAAATATCCAACTAATGACTTGTCTTCCTAGACTTTGATTGAGACGCCAACAGAATTCTGTTGCTTCATCACTCGGCGAGGCAGCTGAGTCCGCTTGACAAACGTCAGTGGACCATCATCATTAGACCGATTGCCAGCAAAACAATTGTAAGAGCGTGATCGAGGCTGCAGCATTGTTTAACACATATAGATAACTCCTTGATGAGGTGAATTCTCTCTTTGGAAAATTCTTTCCAACAATTCGAAAGCAACTTGTAATAGAATGAGTTGACATGAATGTGGTAATTGTAGTGTTTCAAGTCTTCCAGTATTTCATCGTCATGCCTCTTGGGTTTCAAGTTCAATCAGCATCAGAAGATTATCGTGGATACACTTAGTAGCTTGGTGGCCTTGTGAACTGGATGACAAGGGTGTGAATGGTGCCAACACGTGATAAATGTGTATAGAAATTTGTAGTTACCCTATAATATCTCTAATTGAATCGCTATTACGAAAGCGTTTTAAATTTCTGTGAAATATAAATATTCTTCAAACTGTCATTTGCGGCGATGAAAAATATTGATCAATAATATCCAATACTCCAGTTATACTGGAATTGAGATTCCAACAGCATTCTTTCGCTTTAGCACTCGGCGCGGTAGCTGGGGCCACTTGACAAAGGTCGGTTGAGATGTTTTTTTCTTCTTCGTGCTATTGCGGATTTCACTGAGAAGACATGTTCCCGCAATCACTAGACCGATTGCCCACAAGGCAAATGCAAAAGCCAAGTCGTCAAGTCGGATTTTACGAACCTGTGGTGCTGTGGTCTGCGCTTCTCTCGCATGGACTTTTTTCAATGGATCATCGTCAACCACCTGTTTCCAGTGATCCAAGATACCAGAAGCTGCCAGCCGTGACATGTACGTATTCACTCTCTTAGCCAATGGCCAATCTTTGCGATATTGAAATGTTATATAGGGGCTGAATGGAAGAGGATGTGATACATGCAAATTGTACTTCCTTGCTAACTCGTGCAACTCGACTATATTCTGAATACAGGCCGCTGAAGAACTGTTTATGACATGTGGAAAACAATCAAACTCTTCGATGGGATGAACTCTGTCTGCAGGAAATTCTTTCCAACAATCAGAAAGCAACTTCTGATAGAATGAGTTGACATAAATGTGGTAATTGTAGCGTTTCAAGTCTTCGAGTGTTTCAACGTCATGCCTCTCAGGTTTTGTGAGGAATGAACTGATATGGCCCTGAAATGTGGCGTTCAAAATGATCACCAGCCACCAAATTCCAAACAGATAGATCCGCAGCGGAATTCTTCGCAGAGGATGAAGCACACTGGTGCTCAGGACTAGTCGAAGAACTTCCAGAGCTGATGATGAGAGTAGACCGTCGGATGCAACTACAAAAATTACCCAGGTCATGAAAAAAGCTGCGCTAATCAGACATATGGCTCCCAAGCTGTAAAAATTGATGATTTTTTCCACTGGATTTAAAAAACTTCGGTGTTTTGTTAGTATTGCCACATGTGACCCCACGAATGGGTTCGTAAAGCTCAAAAAATTTCGCCTTATGTATCGTGAAAATCCTGCCATATCATAAACACCACTTTCAAATGCATCCTCAATCCTAACGGGTTTCCCATTCACTAGTTTATCCAGATCAATGTAATAAATTTCAGGTTTGACTTTCATTATTGACCATATAGCAAGTAAAGTCATTGCATCTGATGTATATGTTTCTGCTCTAAAAACCTTCCAGTCATCGTTTCTACCATCCCACGATTTTGAACCATATATTGTGGCTGTAACTACTTTTACTTGATATCCGTGTAAAGATTCAGTTTTGTCAAAATTCAAATTTTTGCAAAACTCCAGATCTGTGGAGGTAAATCAATTACTGTTTCAAAATGTATTTACGTAAAAGTGTTTTGTTTATATTTAACCTGTATTACATAATTTCCAAAGATGTATAAGCTAATTTATTATCAAATTCAACTAGAATTATACCTAAGCTAAAGTGTTCTATCCAAATTGCTTCATTCTATTTATCAGTACTACAAGTGCTGATGGTTCCATCCATCACAGATACGTCTTGGCTGTTGTTGACTTACCTTCTGAGTAAAGTTTGCTGTAAAGAGTCCAGCGATTATCGGGATCAGTTTCCACTTTTGTCCAAGGATTCGGGGCCAAGTTTGTGAAAGGATTAAAAGTATACAGCAACAGCTCGTCCTCGGACTGTTCGCAGAAGTAGAAGGACGTCAATAAATCCATTTTCCACATCGCATGCAGGATGTGTGATGCACTGTCACATCCGCCCTCTGGGCTGCCGACGATGAAGAACGTCGAACTGGTTTTCCAAAAGTCCGAGGACTTCACTCGCTGCAGCATCGTTGTGAGCGCAGTTTGCGAGTTTGCTTTCAAGAGAAACGTGGGCCAACGAGGGTAGAAACCGTGGCGCTGCCTCCAATCGAAGTTTTCGTTGATCAAGTACACGTTCGCGAGTGTGTGTTGGCTAACGGCTTGCGTGACCTCACCAAGATCATCCGTAGCCACCAGAGTACTAAGACTCGAGGCGTAGCAGAAGTTCAAAATCAGACCCTGGCGAATGCGCACTTATTCAATTGCGGTGTTCGATTCCAATAATAAAAGAAATCGGAAAACTTACCAATTTTTGGTGGATGCTCCGAATATTTCGTTGGTGATCTAAAATCGTCAGGAGTCCGTTTCCGTTCAGCAAAGATTGTAGAGTGGATAATATTAAAACAAAAAACATAGTCTTCGCGAACATTTTAATGGTTTACTTTCAACGAAATTATTGAAAAGTACTGAGCAATTGCCATCAACCAATAGTTATTATCACAAATGACATTGCATGAGATACATTTCCGTAGCAATAATAATTTTTTCATAATTGACTGGGGCTGTAAAAGATTAACGATCGAGGAAATGCATAGAACTTGACCCAGTTCGTATGCACGCATTAATATTTTACATTCTAGATGAGATACTCGTTACTTAGTGTAATCAATGATAGCGTAATTAATTATTCATGTACACAAACCTATGTCACTCGGAACTGTCACAATGATTAATATTTCCTAGCTCGTAAAAACAATTATTGTTAAAGTGTTCGATTCTATTTCTGCTATTATAGTTGGACTTATTTCTCAAATTGATAAGCAAGTTAATATATATGATATATCATTAAATATGTATTTACTTCACAAATACACATTACTTAAAAACAATATCTCGTGAATCAGAGATATGAATCTACACCAATAAATGACAAATCACTACAAATGTCTTGTTTAAAAAATAGATGTTCCGTTGCAGAAATATTACTGTATTCTGGATTGTTGTGTGACCTTTTTGTATCGATCAGGTTAGTAAAGCACCTTACTGTATATTAAATATATATATTTCAAAGAAATAGGAGACAGGGATTAAAAAAAAGGTTTATATCTGGTTGAAATAGTCGGAGCTTATATAAGAACGTCTAACTTTGACAACAGCATTCAATCGACTCCGTTGTTTTTTTGCGTGAATGCATGTCGTAGCAACCGCGTTGCCATGCATTTAAACATGCAACTGTTTTATAGTGGCCCACTAGATTGCGCTCGATAGGTGTATTCCAAAATTCGTAACAATATGTATATAAAGAATAAGAAAATAGAAGGTTCGATTATGTTGTAAACAAATAGGAGCTTTAACCAAAAAAGGCGTTTTTAAAAAAAAATTTATAAAAAAATAATAATATAATCAGGAATCGGTGTAATTTAAAAGAAGAAAAATTGATACGCCGTCGAATATGCAATATACAATTATTGTGTTTATTTAAACGGAAAATATTGTCTAAATTAAAATTTATCACTATTTTTGTATTGAATCTTATTCAAAAATGATTACTAACAATATCAAGTCTGAAGTACTTCATTAGAAAATGGTTATCTACAACTTTTCAAAATCTTTAACGTATTCCAGGATGACTGAGTGGACCAGTAGTGTGGTCGAAAGATTGCTAAGTCTCGTGAAATGTCCAACGAGGGTAAGAATTTTTCTTAATTAATATTAAGAGCAGATTTTTTTATCAAGTGTTAATTTCGTGGTCCTTCAGAGGGAGTAAAGAAATCAAATTTTTCCGACAAAAAATTTTTTGCTTAAATTTCAGTGGAAAATATTTAGCAGATCGGAAAATGTTTCGAACAAAAGATATTTAAATATCAATACAATGGTTCCAAGGTTTATTACTCGTTGTTTCACAGGAGTATTCCGGACAGCAGTCACGGCCCTCGGTCTCAGGGTCGCACTAAAATTTGATTGAAAAAATCATTATTATGGTGTCTAATAATACTATAATCGTGTGAAAGAATTAAATTACAATATGTTATTTTTATTATATTAAAATTAATCATACCTCTGCGCCGAATTCAGAGACGCATGCTTGTGCTTTAATTAGGTCCATATTGATCGTAATAATCATCACGTATACAAACAGTGCGACCAAGATGCGGAGGGATATCATATCTCCAAATTTAATTGGCTGAAATATGGTTATACTATGAGTGTGCTTTTGCGTTATTTCTGTAATAATAATAAGTAAAAGATTTTGTTTTGTTTTGTTTTGTTTTTTTTTTTTTTTATAAACTTACCGGCTAGCTTTTAATGTTGAAAATAGGAAAGTTTTTTCCGTAGAATGTTCGTTTGAAGTCTAATAGTTGCTTTACTGCACTCTGTCTCGTCAATATATATCGAAAATTTAATTGGGCACTAATTATCCTGATGATTATAATTATCAATGATTTCGAATTACCGTGTCCATTAGGGTAAAACGGTTTGTATATTACAGGTCATTATGTTTGAAATAGGTATTTATTTTTAAAAGATAAGAAGATAAATTGGATCGATGCGTTTAACCGAACAATACTTATTTTATTTGCATTATGCATATAGTTATATAACTTTTTACGTGATAATTTCTCATGAAGGCTTATATGTCGCTCGTCTGAAATCAAAAAGTCATATTGCCAAAAAATTCAGACTTTTTAGTAAAAGCGGCAGGGTCACTGAACTCTATGAGAAGCTGTAGGGTTTTAAAAATTTGCAGGTAGATTGAAAAAGTACCCTCTGCAACCGCGCGCCGGTCATAAGTGGCGGAATCGGATAAAAAAAATGATACGCAATTCTGATTAAAATTCTTCTGAGTATTTTGCATTTTTTAGTCTATTTTATTGGAAAATTTTCTATTCAGTGGAATATATTAGCATCGCCAATTTTTGACAACAATTGATATGGAAGTTTCACGCAGAATAATTTTCACTACTTACAAAAAGCTATTACCTCCTTCATCGAACAGTTTTTACTCGATAATCTGCCTCATTGCAGTGAAGTGAGGCAGTGCGGTGGAAGCTCGCAATTACGGATGGCCCGTTGTGTGTCTCCGGAGGATGAAAGTCCCGTTGATTGCAAGCGCACCAAATATGCAGGACGTATTAGCTGCGACCTCGCCGTGACCACGGCTGCAGACATTCCGGATGTAAGTCATTGTGCAGGAGGAACAGGAGTCGCTATCATGCTGTTGCGAGTCTGAATAAATAGTCGGTAGTATCTATTCGGACCGACAATAGTGATAAATAATTCAGTTATTGATAAATTAATTTTTTTTTCTGCAGTATTTTTCTGTAGGAATTCTGCAGTATTTACTGCAGAATTCCTCGATTTCGCCGGGAATGCTGTCGAGCTTGCCAGCATCATGGTGAGACAGTGATTTGAACGTAGGGAGCAATAAACTAGATTATATTTTTGACTCAAGTCTTACAATACATGGTTACAATGTAGGAATAATTTAGGTGAGTTCATCTTAGTCAACTAATAAAATACTAATAATAATAGAATGTGGTAATTATAGTGCTTCAAGTGTTTCAGCGTTTCGACGTCATGTCGAACGCCTATAAAGTTGATGATGAGAGTGGGCCGTGGCATCCAACAACGAAAATTATCACCGTTATGAAAAAGGCTACGCCAATCATCAGGATACTGCTCTCAAACTGTAGGAATTTTCGTCGATTTTTTGTTTTGAGAATTTTTTTTTTTTTTTACGATAAGCATATCCCTAGCAGACCTACTCGATGTCGAATTATAATCATGCACGTGATAATGATATTCTGAAAAAGATCAAGCATTATTGCATTCTTGCTTCGATCTCTCGTTAGCGACAGTTATATTTTTTATCAATAATGACCAAGAAATATGATGTATCATTGAACCAATCAAAATATATATAATACCAGGCATATCGATTGTCATGAAATGATATAAAAACACCTTTAAGGCGACGATAAGGCCGATATAGGCTGAACTTCCTACTTTAAGGAGTTTCGATGATAACACGAAAAAAGTTCCATGATCTGAAACTTTTGTCAATTAATGGTCTTGTTATTGGGCATCTATGGTTTAAATTTCAAATCATTTCACCACCTGGTTTATAAGAAAATGTTACTTGAACTTGCGATTTTACGCCGCTATCGCCATATAAGAGCCTATGTATAAAGAGCTATATTTCAATTCCCAATTTCTCGTTATCGAACTGGACGAATTGAATAAAACTTAGAATATAGCTGCAGAAGAGACAGAGCAATAAATGGTTAGTTTTTTGTTTTGCTGGAACTTTTTTAAATTTTCGATTTTTAAAAATTGATTTTTTAATCAACGAATTGACAAAAAAGTTTTTATAATACTACTTTTGGATAGCCAATAGGGCACTTGAATCTAATGAGATCAAAATTCGGCCTCTGACTGATTTAATATCGGAGATACAACGTTCTGAATTTTTCTCATTTTTGGATAGCCATCGTAACTCCTTAATCGACCTGACAACTTGATGATCTGAATGGTAAGAATGTCAATGTGTTGGTCAGGATGTCAAGGTGATAAGAGTGTTAGATAAAAATATAAAATGTGCGTCATTAAAATCAGCTTGACATTTAGAATGACGATTGATCTACTCTTATTTTGTTGACTTTCGTCTTCGCGCCAATGCGGATTTCACCAATCAGGCACATTCCCGCAATCGTTATACCGATGGCCAGCAGGGCAAATGCAAAAGTTAAGTCTTTCAGTCTGATTGGACGAACCTGAGGTGCCGTGTCCTGCGCTTCTTTCGCATGGATTTTTTTGCGTGGCTCAGCGTCGACCAGCTTGCTCCAGTGATCTAATGAACCAGAAGCTGCCAATCGTGACATGTATGTATTCACTTTTTCCGCCAACGGCCAGTCTGTCCGATGCGGAAACGTTAGATAGGGGCTGAATGAAAGTGGGCGTGACACGTGGAAATTGTGCATCTGTTCCACCTCGTACAGCTCACCAATATTTTGAATGCATGCAGCTGAAGAATCGTTAATTACATTTTCATAACAATCATCCTCATCGATGACATGAATTCTGTCTTCAGGAAATTCTCTCAACCAATCAGAAAGCAACTTCTGATAGAATGAGTTGACATAAATGTGATAATTGTAGCGTTTCAAATCTTCGAGTGTTTCAACGTCATGCCTCTCGGGTTTTGTGAGAAACGAGCTTATTTGGCCCTGGAATGTCGCATTCAAAATGATTACCAACCACCAAATTCCAAACAGATAGATCCGTAGCGGAATCCTTCGCAGAGGATGGAGGACACTGGTGCTCAGGACTAGTCGAAGAACCTCAAGGGCTGCAGATGAGATTGAATTGTTTTCGATAATAAAAATTATCCACGTGATGGAAAAGGCTGCGCCAATTAGTAATACAGCTCCCAAGCTGTAGAAATTGATGATTTTTTCCACTGGATTTAGAAAACTGCGGTGTTTCGTTAGTATAGCCACCTTGGACATCACAAAAGGATAGGTAAAACTCGAAAAACTTGGCCTTTTATATCGTGACAGCCCTGCCATATCATTAGTACCATTCGTAATCCCAGCCTCAATTCCTATAGGTCTTCCATTTTCAGGTCTTCGTAAATTGGTGTATGTAATTGTTGGTTTAACTTTCATCATCGTCCATATCGCAATTAAGGTCAGTGTATCTGCTCTATATCCTGTTTTTCTAAAAACTTCTATGTTATCGTCTCTAACGCGCCTCGGTTGAACACCAAATTGTGTTCCTGCAAGAACCTTGATTTTGTATCCATCCAAAGACTTAGTTTTGTCATATTTCAAATTCTTGCAAATTTCGATATCTGTGAACAAAAATGATTTTAAGACGTCATTAGACGGATTGAAAAAAACTATATATACAGCCCGAGTAAAAAAAATAAATTTATGATTGATCAATTATAAAAATAGATTATTAATTTACCATGAATTGATTTTAGTGAACTGAAATGAACATTTTATAAACTTTTAAAGCTGAGCGTGTATCAAAAATGCATTTCTGCTGAATGTTGAATTTTAGATGTATTTCTATTGCAGTAAAAATACATCAAAAGTTTATCAAATGTTCATTTTTATTCACTAAAATGAATTCTTGATGTATGTTCATGATAAATGATGTTGTCACTCATCATTGATCAATCATCTACTTATTTTTGAAGTGAAAACTTCTTTAGGGACGTTGTGCACTTTCTACAGATGGGGGAAAAACAGCCAAACTCGCGTCAGATCAGGAATGCTGATCAAGAATGCGTAAGACGGAGAGTGGCGGGAGAGATGGCCGCTGGAGGGGCGCCAGAGAGAAAGTGAAATGCCCTCTCTTTCTATCGCGCGGCGAACATCTAGCTGTTTTGTCTAGCTGTTTTGTTCGAGTGGTGCAGGGCGCTTGCGCGAGTGTGCAGGAACAATAGATAAATATTCTATTTAACAATAAATGATCACACTTTTATACTGATAAATTAATCAATTCGTCCGAAAAAATTCCCTAACCATTCCAAAATCTTCGAAAATGCACAACGTTACTGTTTAAGTTTTCACTTCTACTGGCACTCCCAGAGTGCTACCCGTAAGTTTTTTTTTACTCGGGAGGTCAGTGATGTATTCAGGTAATAAATTTATTACTGAATTTATTATCCTGATCAGGTTGTGAATTATTTTTTCTTTTAATGCACGTGCAGTTGAGCAAGAGTGAAAAAGCTGCAATAATTTAAAATATGCCTGGATGAGGCTTATATTCTTGAAAATGCTATAGAAAGGTCTTTAAAAAATATAATTCCGGGTTATATTTTCATAAACGAACGTTTTAGTTTTTTCTTTCTCAATAATTCATAAATTCATTAGCATTATGAATTAATCCATCATAAAGTGTAAAAATTTGTGCATATTGCAATTTGTTAATTGTTACTCTACATAAAAAATTCTATTTAGAAAAAGACATTTTCAAAATACATCTTCTTCTCACAAAATGTTTTCCGTGATGTATCATTAAAACAAAATAGAACTATACATTGTTCAGAGCATGCAGCAATGCAACTTACGGCGACTTACCTTCTAAGTACAGCTGATTGTAAAGAGTCCAGCGATTATCCAGATCAGTTTCCACTTTCGTCCAAGGACGCGGGGCCACGTTTGTGAAAGGATTAAAAGTATACAGCAACAGCTCGTCCTCGGATTGTTCGCAGAAGTAGAAGGACGTCAATAAATCCATTTTCCACATTGCATGCAGGATGTGTGATGCATTGTCACATACGCCCTCTGAGCTTCCGACGATGAAGAACGTCGAACTGGCCTTCCAAAAGTCCGAGGACTTCAGTTGCTGCAGCGTTGTCGTAAGCGCAGTTTCCGAATTCGCGTTCAAGAGAAACGTGGGCCAACGAGGATAGAAACCGTGGCGCTGCTTCCAATCAAAGTTTTCGTTGATCAAGTACACGTTCACGAGTGTGTGTTGGCTAACGGCTTGCGTGACCTCGCCGAGGTCTTCCGAGGCCACCAGAGTATTTAAATTCGAGGCGTAGCAGGAATTTAAAATTTTACCCTGCAAACGCGCACTCATTCAACTGTGATGTCTAATTTTGATAGTAAAACAAATCAGCCGAGACTTACCAATTTTTGATGGATTTTAGGAGTGGTTCTTTGGGATTCCAAGCTGTTTAGCACGTTTCCATTTAGAGAATCTTGCACAGTGAAGAGTAGCAAAGCAAACAACACGGTTTTTGGAGACATTTTGGTAGTTCACTTCCAATAGAACTATTAAGTTCTGCCGGAAGAAAGCAATCGGCTTTTGCCACGAAATAGCTGAGCACTGCTGATGGACGATTGATGTCGATAAATACTCAGTATTGCTTATTGCATTGCCAATGTTGCCATAGATACCAAGTGCTCCATCAAGTATCACCGTAAACTCGCTTTTAGTGCTTGTAAGTGGGAATTATATTTGACTGATCGTTGCCGTGGCTCTAGAGGTGCGTGCCAATGGTTATGCGTGTCGCGATACGATCTGTTTAGCCTTACGCATCATCATGATGAGGGGGAAATATGTATTATTAAAACAATAGCAACACTATCAAATATTCAATATGTCGATTATCGTTGAATAAACCAAAAACATTTATTTCCAGCGTCAAGGCCGATTCAAATTGTGTCAAAAGCAACACAAAAAATCAGATCTTATCAGTGAAGTTCCTGCCACGCAAAGGCCGACCCATAGCGAGAGAGAAATGCGCACAACTTCCCAGTTCGATCGGCAAAAAACGATCATCGTGGATGCATTTAGTAGCTTCGTGGCCTTGTGATGATGTGCGTCAATGTTTGCGCTTAATATAAGACGTTGGGATGCGTCAAGTCAGTTTTAAAAATCTTCAATATTTTAATGGCATGATTGTTTTTTTTTATTCAATGAAAATCGTGCTTGTCGTAAGAAAAAATTGTCGGATGAAAAAATTTTTTTTGTTTCATTATTTTTGTCAACGAGCGAAGTTATTACCATTAACATAAGAATTTATCAAATAATTGAATGTTGAAATTGTCCTGAAAGTTGATTCGAGGAAAAAAAGACGATCGAAAATGTCCTCATTTTTTTAATTTTCGATTAATTTCATAGTTGGATATCTTTTCTATTAATTAGCGCACTCGGATCCACCACGCTAAATAGTTAACACCTAGGTATCCTACCCAGGTTCTTCCGCTGGTCTTCTGTCCTTCACGGTAGTCCCTCAATGCTCTAAAACCCGAAAACTTACCATCGGAACTCTACTTTGTCGATCAAGCCTCTCGAATAATCACGACTATTATCGATCTTTTGGTCTTGTTTGGTCTTTCGTCTCGCTCTACAGGCTAACTAATTAAAAATGACTCTAAACTGTTGAAAATAATTGAATATGATTCTTTTTGCAGATATTCCGGATGTTAGCAGTTGTGCAGGAGAGACAGGAGTCACTATTGTGCTGTTGTGAGTCTAAATAAATACTGCAGAATCTCCGTATTTCGACGGGCGTACTGTCGAGTTTATCAGTATGACGATTAGACAGTAATTTGGTCGTAGATAGCAATAAACTAGGTTTTATTTTTCATTCAAATTGTACAATGCATAGTGACGTTATTGCTATTTCAATTGCAATAATAGCATAGATGAAATAAAATAAATTTCGTTTGGCAATGACATCATTTCAAGTATTTTCTGTAATTTAATAATTAAAAATAAATTTTTTGTATCGACTGCTGTTAAATGTGTGGATATCATTTGGATATGTTTTGGGAATTGCTGAATAATAGTAGTTATAGTAGTATAGTAGTAATATTGCGTAAATAATTTGCGATTCCATCGAACAGTGTTTGTGCCTACTTGAGTAATATATGCATACAATCGCAACTTATATTCTCGTTTCAATTTACAAATTATTACATCAAAACTCTCAGCGTATTGTCAATTTATGAACTACCGCATGTCTCATAAGACAATTAGGCGTACTAAAGAATCCTTAAGGATTGTGAAATGACTGCTGACAAAATCAGATAATAAAAGTACAAACTTATTTATGTAAATATCTCCTAAACTAGGTAAGAAATAAACTTTTTGCATAAAAAATTTTTTGTAGAAAATTTTAATAGCTAGAAAAAAATTATCTACAAAAAATTTTGTAGTTTTAACAGTTTTGAAGATATTTACAAAACTATGTGACCTCGTGAGAATCAATTTTGTCTCAGTCATTTCTCAGATAGTACCACTTTAATAAAATCTCATAGCCACATAAGGCTGATTAAAATTCAAACAGTATTAGTTTTTTTTTTTTTATCTCGCTATATATAATGTTTATGGTACAATATCAATTTATCTATTATCGGTATTTCTACAAGCTTATATATAAATCATGTTTACAAAAATATGAATTTGGAGGCAAACTCGCAATCATAATTGTTTTATGTATGGCCTGATAATTTTTATATTGGCAAAATATTCGTAACAATCGATAAATAATTTAATGTTATACTCTTTATGTGTATTTTTTTCCGTGGTTATCGCTTTGTGATAACGATGTGTTGCAGTGCCGTTAGTTAAACTATAGGTATAAAGGATCTTAGAGATCGAAGAACACATTTCATGTCCGAGGAAGCTTGGATACTTTTTTTTTTATCTGTCATATTATTTATGAGAGGTATTAACGATTGTTATATATTTTGGTATGTGGTAACGAGAAATTCGAGATGTAAACCCATCCATTGTTATACATATTTATCCATCCAATATCTTTTAACCGTAAAATAAATCGAGTATTGAAATAATAGCTCTGTATCATATGCAAGAAGATGCAGAGTCACGTTCTTCCGCAAATATCTCAAAAATCGCACGGTTTCGAGAATTTTTCAATAGAACCTTTTTTTTTTCGTCATTTGGAAAATTATCTACAAAAGTTATTTTAACAAAAAAATTGATTAAATTGTGTAATTTTCAAGATATTTTCGAAAAAATACCTCGATATTTCTTGATCCATTTATCAAATATGGATGATCAATGTTATAGAATTTTTGTAGGAAACTTTTTTTATAGAAAATTAAATTTTATATAATAAAGGTTATATTAAAAAATTTTTCAACTTGCACTGTTTCTGTGATATAATTCTGAAAAAGTTTAAAAGTTTTTTTTCGAAAATATCTCGCAAACTATGAGACTTACAGAATTTTTATAAATTAACTTTTTTGGAGTAAATTAAATATTCTACAAAAAAGGTTTTATTCAAAAATCCTCTAACTGGCACTGTCTCCAAGATATTTTTGACAATAGTTTGACACCTGCAATCTGTATGATTATATACGATCAAATATTTCTGTAAAATATCTTAAAAATTAGAGACTCGCCGAATTTTTGTAGATTTTTTTTTTCTCAAAAAATTGATCAAAAAAGATAAGTAATTTACAAAAAAAAATCTCTCATAATTGCTACATTTTTCACAATTCTTAAAAAAAAACAAAATCGATTAATTCTACATTTTATCGGATGGATCACTCTATATGAACAACAATAAATAATTAACTGTTATAATACACTAATTACACGTTAGCCTATAGAAACAACTTAGACCTGTGTAAATTTTTGGTGTAACGCTACGTCACGAGAAGCTCAAAAATTTCCATCAATAAATCCAACCGTCCAAAAAAATAAGAAAGAAAAAAAAATTGACGTTGGAAGACCTGATTGCTCCTGGGAGACAAAAAAAATCGATAATTAACAACGATATTCAACGTTTCGCAGTGACGGATCCTTTGGTAAAACTATCGCGACACTTCGCACGGTCCGATGATTCTTGTCAGCCCGTCTGGGCTTTGCGTGGTCTCACAATCGCTCGACGTAGTTTCCCGGGAAGGTTCCAAAGTATCCAGTTCTTTGGCTAGATCCAACGAACCACCCATCGTCGCATTTTTCTATCACGTACACCGTGTCGCCCTCATTCAACTCGAGCTCATCCTCATTCTGCGGCCTGTAATTGTACAGGGCACGGTATCTAAAATAGAAATTGAATCTATCGAAAATATTGAAATATAAAAAAAATGATTTTTATTGTAGTAAAAACTCACGGTAGTGTGTCTGAGTGTGTGTCAATGTGCAAAGTCTCGTTGACAGGAGCGACGTGCAATTTGTTGCGATCCGTGACACCAATACGTGGCTGTAAGATCCAAATAAATCATTAATGATCCTCCTTAAGTTGGCGCGAAGTATTGTGCAAGCGAGCGATAAGGGCAATGAATTATTTTCACCGGGAATTTATGGCGCTACCTACCAGTGAGATATACTGGGGCTCGGTCGTGCTTGTTTTAACTGGTATTGACGGTGTGTAATGATGAGGTCCCATGCTCAATTTGCCGCTGGCAGTTCCGTTTGATAACATGCTGTGAGCCGCTGGAGAAGCAACTGGTTTGCCCGATACTGGTGTTTCTGAAACGAAATTATTGTTATTTTAACAGCACCATTTTATGTGTGATAGGTATAATAAACCGACTTTATGAAGATCCTATGAGCTGTAATATGACCGTATTTGAATTTAGTTTCGGTTATATCGCGCGTAAATTCATTACCTTTCAACTAATCGCTCGTGTAATTTTCTCCTTGAATTTAAACTGATGAAATATGTACATTAACGTGGCACAAAAAAACTGACTTTTTTTGTTTTTTAGGTCTTTTATTGAAAAATAGTTTAGTTTATCATGTTTTAAGAGCTCTCTAAAAAATTAGCCTGATGGAGGTTGCTCAGGAATTTTTAAATTTGCAACAAATGGTTAAAATGTGATTGTAAACAATGGTACACTCCTAATGCGAAGCTCTACACTCGTCTAGTCCATTTTCGCTAATATTTCTAGTTAAAATGGCGTGTTACTCGATGAATTTAGATTTAATTACTGAAAATCTGTTTTTTTTTTTTTTTTTTTTTACAATTCACGACGCCTGATACTCCATTTAAATAAAATTTATATGTCTCCCTTTTTTTATTTAGTTATTATCAATAGATTACTTTCATTTTTTTACGACCGTCCCAAATTTTTTTTTATTGATTGAATTGTTTTTGATCAAAAACTTAATTTTGAATTTTTCTAATTCAAATCTCTGTGTTCATTATTATTTATTAACGACGAATATAGCTATTGTTATATTAATGCAGGTTTGAAAATAATTTATCGACATTGTGTCAGTCAATGTCGTTAAATTAGAAAACAATCAAGATTGACATTCGATTTTCCTATAATAGAATACATAAAGATATTATTTTAAGCCGATAAGCTTGTATTAAACAAAATAAAATATAAAAATTCAATATTTTTGAAAGTTTAACTTATATATTTAATTAAACTCAAATATATTTATCTTTAATCAATAACTTTGAATGATTGTAACTTTAAGTTCACTATGTAAATTGACAAATTATTTACAGAGATTTTTATTTGATAATAATTTAACGACAGATCTTAATTTAAGAAATTAAACTTAGTAAAATTTTATTTAATATTGAACATAAACACTATATTCTGCCTTTGTGATTAAATTAAATAAACAAAAATATATTACTCTAAACGTCTCCTATATATGATGATTTTTCGGTTTTATGATGAATTTTACAGTCGGATATTTAATTGGAATTTTTTCTAGCAATATTCTGTGGGTTTTCTCCGCTAAACTACATGACTTCTTGAAGAATTCTCGTTATCATAGCGGTACTTTTGCGCTGTATGACACTAGCACTATAATACTTTCGAGTTCATCATAAATTTAAGTTTTGTTGAAACCCTCGAGTTAAAGTTTAAAGTTGAAGACTATTTTTTCTTCTCAATTTTCATCGTCTTTCCACTGTTTTATCATCCAATTTTCCACATGATATTGTGTCAATAAAACGTTGGTTAATTTACTATGAAATGACGCGGTGAGTTTTGTCCATACTTTTACTATTTAACGTCTGTTTCATCTACTTACACACGAAAAAAAAAAAAAAATCCACTATTATTTGCAATAATTATTTATAGGCAATTTTGTATTTATAGATGATATTAAAATTTTTTTAAGGAGACGTTTGGGTCAGTGATGCGATAAATAAACTAATAAATAACTTACCAGATCTGTGTTGTCCAGGTTCGACAATAATTTCAACATAAGTAACAGGAAATATTCCTTTTTTATTACCAATGCGCCCCTCGAACCAATTTTCATCAACCCTCCTGGTGAGCACGACCAATTCGCCTTTTGCCAAAGACAACTCCAGGTTCGTTTGTGCAATAAAATTGAATTTGGCCCGAGCCTGACCCTCGTACGGCTTTTTGGGAGTAGCTCGAGCGCCATCGTACGGAAGAATCTGAATCAATAAAACAGAAAGGTCATTTATAGCGTCGGATCCGCCGGGTCAATGTGCATGTATGTCAGTTACCTCGACGTAATTGAGAGGGAAGAGACCAACCATGGCGTTGTGTTCACCCTCGTACCAATTCTTGTCAATCTGGCGACGTATGAGGATTATGTCACCCCGGCGGAAGGACAGTTCACGCGATGTCTGACCGACAAAGTTGTAAAGGGCTCGTGCAACCAGTCGAGGTTCTGGCGTCTGCTCCTGTGATCGGCTTCGGTAGCTAACGTCGTCGAGGAAGTCATCATAGCGGTTCAGTGGTATGGGCGATTTTTCCGAGGGGCTGAAAACATTTATTTATTACTATATGATAATCGGAAAAATATTTTTCGCATAATTTAAAAAAATGTAAAATATTTTGGTTTTCTTTTTTTTTTCATATGAAGTATTTTTCTCCGCTAACGTTGTCTGAATTTTTTTGTTTCAAAAAAATCACCAACGTCGACTTGAAACCATTTTTTTTTTTTGGTGGAATTGTCTGAATTTTTGATTTTTGATAAAAAATATGCAAAGACGGATATTTTTGAAATTTAAAATGAACTCAGTTGACATTTTTTTGATAATTAGGGCGGATTTTTTCCGAGCTGCGAATGATCTCAAGATTGACCGTTCTCTTGATAGAGATATGAAGATCTTCAATTCTGTGAAATTTATTCACTAGTTACGGAAAAAAATCTAGAAGGCAGACAACGTATATACGAAAGAAACGAAAGAAGAGGCCGTGTAAAAGCCTACAAGGCATGGGTATACGCGGGATACAAATACCCCATTTTTTTTTTCATTAATTGTAACTAAATAAAAAAAGTAGGACATATGAAATTTTGTTTAAATGAAGTTTTAAGTGTCGTAAATAGAAATAAATATGATTTACAGTAATTAAATCAAAATTCACCGAGTGCCATGCCATTTCAACAAGAAATATTAGCAAAAATGAGCTATAGAATACATACCCCCAATTAAAACCTCAAAAATTCAATTTCTATTCTGTTTCTATCGATTCAAGTGCATAAATAATTGATGCCTTTTTTCATGTTCATTATATAAAGTTTGAGCGATTTTATTAGACTGAGTTTCAATTGAAAAAAAAAAAAGTTTTCGCGGTGCGAGTAGAAATATATTGATCGAATTTTCCCTGCCAAGATATTGATAACAATACCACATATACAAATTTACTTTTTTTTTATAAAGCTAAAAAGTCATTAAAAACTTTATAATTATAAATAAATATTTAAAGTTTATATAATAAGTATTTTTATATTAAATTGACTTCTAAAATCTACTTTATCAACAGCTAAAAATATTTTAACGCTTTTCGATAATGTTTTTTTTTTGCGCTATATGGGAATTTATTCTTATAAATTGTATTAACTAGTAATAAATGTTTCTGCCAGTGCGTGGGCAAAGTTTCGAGTGACTTACATAAAGTTATCTGTGTGGCGGCGTGAATCTATGTCGTGCAGTTCCTGCAGGTACTTCCGTCGTCGCTCTTCCTGGTAGACACGACGCATGTTCTCGGCACTTCGTCGTGCCAGTTCCTCCTCGCTTAGAATCTCCTTCGCTTCCGTGCGAACAGGAGACCGATAGTGAATCGTCACCTCACCCTCCACATATCGCCTCGGTGACTCTGACGAGAAACAAAAAAATTTCTCATTAATACTTTCTGCCTCACTGAACTTTTGTCACATCGACTCTGAATAAGCGTCAAATGAAAATAAAGATTTTACGAGTTATTGCAGGGCGGAAAAAAAATTCCTCATTATCCAAGAGACTTTAATCGGAAACAGTGAATTATATTTGCACAACCTAGTTAACCAACGAGCTTATAATTACTTAACGCATTTAGCCGACTACAGCGTATTCCCATGGCTTCGTTCGAGACTCAACTCAGCGAAAACGTATACAATATGATTTTACTATAGGTGTTTACATAAAGATTTTTCTTTCCATATTCTAGTACGCTCAATTATACCGTGTACACACTGATTTTCAATTTATTTCTTTAACGAAAAAAAAAAACTTGGGGAAAAAATTAGGTATTAAAACGTTTTTTTTTTTTTTAAATTGCGTTTAATTTTTTTTTTATCAATCAACAGTATAAAGAACTAAAAAAAATGGCTGCAGTATGAAGGAAAAAAAAATCCGACACATAAAGACACTTTAGATATGGTCATATCTACTGCCGATGAACACACCGCTCTTTTTTCCCATGGAAAAAGTATGCAATAAAATGAATTTTTTGTAGACTCATTTATAGGGATATCGGGTATATTGCAGACCTTAATCCTTCAGCTTAGACTGGTGAAAGAATTTTTTTTCTCACTTGTTATCTTTAGTTTTAAGTTCGCTGGACTCACTCGACGACAATTAATAGACAAACAAAAATATATAGCAAAAACAAACAAAAATTATACATCATGTTAAGCAATAAAGCACAAAACTTGTTAGTCATTCTAATTAGTTAAGCTATCGATATAGTAGTAATTAATAATGCTTAGTAAATAAAAATATAAAAAAATAACTCAAATTTTTTTGAAATTATTATTTGATCAAATTAAATTTTTTTATCTCACGTTCAGAAATTTTTTTCATTTTTTGTTTAAATGCTTCAAAAAAAAAAAAATTCTGAAATTCCCTACACTAATGCATATATACCGTTGAAAACTGATTTTTTACAGTAAATGTTTAAATTCCGAGTCTCCATATAAAAAAAAGTTATAAACTCGTTTTGTTAATTAAATTGTTATTAATTAAAAAAAAATCAAGTTTTGCAAGTTGCAAAATCAGATGGACAACATTATTAAATTAAAAATATATAAAAACTTGGATTTTTTTATGTGAATTGTTTTTTTTTTTTTTTAACAAAAATATTTATTTTTATTAAAAGGGAAATTTTTTCATTTTTTAAATTATTTGATCAATTAAAGTCTTTTTTATTTCGAGTTTAGCCACATTTTTTTCATCGTTTTAACATATAATTTGAAAAGTGGCAGAAATTTCTTGCTAATAATGCATTCCACTAAAATCTAATATTTTTTACAAATTTAATATTTTTTACAAATTTCTAAATTTTGTGGATTCCTATTGAAAAAACAATTTTAATTACTTTCAATTGATTAAGTTGTTAACTATTCTAGCCCACACTTATTTTTTCGACATCAATTTCTACATTCTGGATCAGTTTGACGTAGAAGTTATTAATTAAAGTCTTTATAACAAAACAACAAAAAATTCACAAAAAAAAAATTTTTTAACAACGGAATTTTATCAAAAAATTACAATTTTTTAGAGTTTTAATAGTTCTTGCTGAAAATTTACGTGAGTTCTCTCTAAATATATTTAATAAATAAAAAAAATAAGTCATCTAATTTATCTCAATCGAGAGTATTTATTTTACGTGCTAATAGACGCGATTTCTATGGCGTTGAAAATCAGCTGTGACTTCAATCTCTTGTCAAATATCTGATAACTCATCACGCTACAACAATTGTCGAAATTTACAGTGTATAGTTTAAATTATCTCCGCCAATCAATAGTCTTATCATTTTGGTTGAGTGTTACATTCGATCAAAATCAGCATACGGTCTAGATAACCCAGTGTGTATTCAAAGGGTTAAAAAAAATCATAATTTTTTGTAACACATGCATCTCGAGCTCGTTGTTTCACTCTTCAGCCGCTGTAAAGTCGCTGATTTTTTCACTGCTGACATCCGTGCCTAAAGTCCGTCTTTTTTTTACTCGTGCGTAAAATGCCCCATTTTTTCACGGATCCTGCGGACTCTTTAGACACTAATGTCAACTATGAAAAATTAGGCTATCTAATGGCGGCACCATAGTGAAAAAAATCGAGCATTGTTGACATTTGTTGCAAAAATACGGTGGGGAATCGTATATATGATTGTAACACTGGCCTCCAGCACTTGTACAACCCTCAAACTCATCCTGCAAATGTAGTCCTGGCTAGTGTCAAACTCGCTGTTAAAAAATCACCGTCTTTACGCACTTGCCGCACAATATACTATTCAAGTTGCGAAATTCGATAATCATTACCAAATAAAAAATAACAAACAAATGTTTCAGGGTCAAAGTATTTTTTAACCGAATTTATTGCTATTATTATTATTATTATTGTTATTATTATTATTATTATTATTAAGGTATAAGACTTTCGGACAATGTTTTATGGTAGGGAAACTTGAATTTTTTTGTCTCATGAAGAATATAATCATCAGGCTTGCGAGTATTGAACTTTTAAAACTTTTAACTAGTCTAACTACTTCTATGATTTAATGTGACTTACGCGATAACTTGATACCCTGAACATCTGAATTAGTCGTACTTTTTCCGGTAGAGTGTGAGAGTCAGGCCACTTAAAGTCAAAGTCAACGTCTATTCATGTAAAAAAGTTCGAAGAGGATTTCCAAGTGAAAAAAATTGCAAACGATTTTTTTGTTTAGTTTAGTTAATTATTTCGATGATTATCGGGGTATTCAGAGTGCGAGTGATCCAAGTGTTGAATAATGCAGCAGCGGAAACGCATTTAGTGATGGAAGGTCAAGAATAGATAAGACAAACAGTCGACGGCGTTATACGGACTTCTAGTGTTATTTACTGTGAAAAACGACCTACCTAGTATACATTGTTCAAGTAAATCCACTGGCGTCTCTAAAAGCATTTTTGCATTCTTATTTTACTAGGTTAGTTGGCGATAAAAAATTTCATTAAGCCGAACTGTCCTCTAACGCCACCTGTGGCACGCGGCCACTAAACAAAACTTTTTTGCACCCGAGCCCACGATCGATAGGTACATACTTTTTAATATATAACTGAATTTTTTCTTTTTTTTTAGATCGAAGTTTTTATTTAAATTTATTATCTTTAAATATAAGGCTTGAAAAAAAAAAAAAAATTACTTATGAATTTCAACTTAAAAATATTACTATTTATCCGAATTGTCTTCGAATACGTCGCGGAAAATTTTCATTAAAATTCACCGTCAAATATATGTAACGAAAAGTAAGCCATGACTAACGTCTACTTCATTGTGTATTACGTAATACATCACAAAAGACTTAACTTGGCTTTAAGATTACACCATTATATCACGTCCAATGGGAGCATAAAAAGCAAAGTTTTCCACATTTGCCAGTGAAAACGCTTGGCTCGTGAATGAAACATAAGTCTTACAGCTTTCACGTTACAGGCGATTACATTGGCTTCATATAAATACAAGAGTTTTCAAGCATTACTAATTGGCCCCCAGTAAATTAATTCACAAATACTCAGTATTGAAATTTTTAATTGACAAAATGAATTAATGAAGATTCAAATACTCGTTTGTTTGTCAGCATCATCATGACATCTCCCACATCGTTTTATAAGCGGATTTGTTTGGAATTTTTATATAGTATATGGATCAGATGGAGGAATCATTACCAACAATGAGTGAGCATGAAAAATCAAGTCATATACACACAAAAGTATAATTTATGGCTTCCTCATTGTTGGTTAATTTTCTGTTACAAGTGGATACATAAAGCGGGTGTTCTATTGAATTCTCGTGAATATTTTAACTACTAACTGTACGGAATTGGTCCGTAGATCAAAGGAAGCGTAGTTCCGCTTCCGGACAATCCATTCAACTTTCCATCGCCCTCATGTCCAACATTTAGATCCATCAGTGAGTTTGTAAGACTATTGACAAGCTGAGGTGATCTGAGATCTTGAGTGATTGTCAAGTCGCTGCACGACTTATTGGCGTGAATTTTTTTACCCACAGCGCCGGACGATGGAGTTGATAGTTCGAGAAGACTCTTAGTGCCCCTGAGCGCAACATCGTAAGAATTTTTACTGTCTTGCTGGTCTGTGAGAAAAGGCGTAACATCGGCCGTATAATTTCTCATCATTCTGCGAATACCCTCGTGAATTTGCGACCTCTTGTTCACGCCAGACAGATCCAGTGAAGCCGGCCTATAATTGCGTAGTTTCCTTAACGACGGTCCATCAGCTTCAGGCAAATCCAGGATTTTAACCTGTGCAGCGAACAACTTTGGCTCAGTGCTTGGGCAGTGTTCGTAATCCAGCCTTGGGATTGACGATAATCCAGAGTCTCCGGCGTGCTCTGCAGCGGCGTCGAATCGATTGTCCGTGTAATTTGAGTGCCGTGCAAATGCCTGGCAAGGCAAATGACGGTACTCGAACGAGACAGACTCGATGGGAGATGCATTAGCGTTGCGCACGACAGACAATTCATGAGGATCAGCCTTGCTATCAATAAACGACACAGTTTCAAGACTTTCTTTATTGCAATCGAAGACGAAAAGTTCTGGAGAATGGTCGAATTTCGGATCATTACTACTAGCTCCCGATTGATTGCTCTGACTCGTCAGTGTTTCAGTACTGCCAAATCTGCTGTTAGTTTGCTTCACAACTGATGATGATGATGATGGACTCTTCATCAATGAAATCTGATCAGAACCTTTGGCGTCGTTTGGGAACTGCTTTGGCACGTCATCTGCCGGCATATCGGCGAAAAAACGTCGCCTCAAAAGTCTGTTGTGCTCGAATATCTCGTGTATTCTCTCCCTGCTGCCGTGAAACTCGTTTGATCCAGCTTGAAATAGGATATCGGGCTTATCGCGAGGAAACACACTGGCACTACCATCCTCACTGTCGTGGAAACTCGGTGAAAACGTGTGAGCCACTGATCCACCTTGCAAACCTCTGCTCTCACCGTTTCTTTCTATCGCCAAACCATCGCAATTCTCGCTGCTGTGATACCATCGGCCATCAGCGCTCCTAGCGGATGTTTTATCAACGCTAAAGTAACTCCTCTCAAAGTCTGTTCGTGGCTTCCAACTGTTTCTGTTCCAATCTTCATTACGCCAGTTTTGAATCGTATCACTTGAACTCACTTGCACGCGCACTAGTCTTGGCGAGGTGACCTCTGGTGCAGACCGACGGTTTGTCAAGTGTCCACCATCCTCATGCGGTTTCACTCGCCTGATCTCACCTACTGATTTCATTCGCTCGAGATTATTGATGTCACACGTGAGACCCATCCATTCTCGACTAGTCTCCAGCATCGCCAGTGGCTCCCGACATCGTGAGGACATTACACTTGACATTGTTTATTTATAGTTTACTACACTTATGTTATTTAACGCGCACTCTTTTTTTTTGTCCCCTCTGTTGACGCCATGCGTTATGTTGCAACAATCCAACCACGACTGGTCAATGTCTAGGAAGAAACACGGCGTCAAGCCTCGAAGACAATGGCCCCACAAGCCTTCCAAGATCACCTATCCTACAATATGGGGGGACTATGGTTACGAATCACTCGCGGGCCATTCACTACTTCTGCTAGCAAGAGGTTCTCAGCCAAGCGTCACGCTGCGAAAGACGTAGATTGCTTATCGAGAAACATAATAATGGAAGTGAAGACGGAAGGATTGGTCGGTGTTACGATTTTTTTTTTTTCGTTTTGTTCTATCTACTGGGTAATTTATTGCTGGCAGACATGGAACTTGACGTTTTCGCAATACCCGTGAAAAATGAAATTTGATCAAAGGAAATGAAAAGCCTGGGATAGACGTGCGTTAATCAAAATTTTTGTATGATTAAATTAGATTTTTTAGGACATTTTTGCGCATCTCATTAGATGTGTGGAAATGTAATAATTATTGATTTTTGTCAAGCTAAATATTTTATATATAGTGTTACATGTAAAAAATAATTGATGATAAAAAAGAATATTGAATTTACGAAATAACTTTAGAAACACTGCCGGTCAGCCATTTCATTATGGAAGCTTCATATGAGTCCTTAAAATTTTGAAAGAGAAATTAGTTGGATATCTAAAAAACCATTAGTATTCACATGATTATTAATGGTTTTTTTAGTGCTATTGTTATTATTAATTATTAATACATTATTGAGATTTTAATTCATCTTTGGTAATTACCAGGAATTTGGTAGGAATTTTTTCCCCCAGGGAAAAAAGCACGAAAAATTTTTTTTAATAAAAACTAAACTAAAAATTAAACTTAAAAAAAATTTTTAAATAATATAATTTTTTTATAGAAAAAATATATTTTAGATACATAACTTTTTGCCGAAATGAATGAAAGATAAATACATAAAAATATATACTCATATTTATATTTTTCATAGATTATTAATATAAATTATGTGCAGTATACTTTACAATATTATGTATGCATTTTATATTTGCTAAATATTTTTATTATATATTTGAGTATAACTTTTATATATTTATTTTATAATTATTTCGGCAAAAAATTTATGTAATTAAAATGTATTTTTTATATAGAAAATTCCATTATTTTATATCTTTTTTTTTTTATAAATCTAATATAAAAATTATATATTTTGTAAATATTTTTAATATATACAAAAATATAAATCTGTTATTGAGTTTTTTTCCATGGGGGGCATTCTTCATAGATTCGAAAATATTGAATTGTTTCTAGATTCAATTACATCTAATGAGATCTACTTATATATACATTAATATGAATATCACATTTTCAATGAACTTAGACCTCTGTACATGTAATGAAATGAACTGGGAAAGAACAATTCTCAAAATTTTCATTTCAGTAGATCAATTTTGATTTATTTTTATCCCATTTGATGAAAAAATCTCATTTGCCACCGGTTTTGCTCATGGGCAAACTACAGTTATTTATATGCTTGTTCTATATTGGATATTGAGACATTTTCGGTTTTGAATTGATTGAATATTTTATTTCTATTATTTTTAGAATTTAATTTTAGGTAGTATTATTCTTGTAAAATTCTTATCGACAGTTTATTTAAACCTCTCTTTTTTAAGTGTTATTGAAAAAAAATACTAGGTGAATTCGAGGTTTTATACGGGCTGAGAATAGGTTGTGAATTTGGAGATAAGTGACTTTATGAATAAAGTATAATGTGTTCTTTAGATAGAATCGAATATAAATTTTCTATGCTTCTGTCTGATGTTAATTAGATTAAAGTTTTTCATAATAAAATCGATTTTAAAATTCTAATTTTTTGAAATTGATTTCTTATAAATAGTTTTAGCTAGACCAATCGATTTTCATAAATTCAATTTATCCAACTAATGAAATTTTTATTACACTTTTAAGCATGTTTATAATTCCTTGATTTTCAGAATATTGATTTGACATAAATTACCAAAAAACATGAAACATTTTCGGATAAAAAAATTTTTTTTAAACAATTTTCAAGTAAATCAAACATCAATTACAAGTTATAGCTCAAAAAGACTGCTAAAAAATTATAGAATGAATAATTAGTAGAGAGAAAAAAAATTTGGTAGGCATTTTTTGATATATTTTGATAAATACAGAGTATTAAAAATTACTTTAAAGAAATTAAATTCATGAATCCCTTACTAAAACCGAAAAAAATGGAATAGCCGTGAGGTATAGTAAACATGCCGACAATACCTCACCTAAAACTTCTGAATCAAAACGAATTCCGGTAAAAATTTTTTTACAGTTTCTTCAGATTTTCAATTTCCAATTGACTTTATTATTTCACTACTGCTCATGACCAATCACATTTCTTAAGGAGCCATATTAAAAACGCATTTAGGGCATGAGAAAAAAATTTTTTTTTTTTTCAATTCTAAAACTCCGCGTTATTTTCACGTAACATTTTTTTACCGTTATAAAATCTTCTAAAAAAAAAAAGTCTTTCATTCTAATTTCTCTGGGAAAATATATAAGATAATGTTATACGTTGGTACATAGTAAAATTATCTTACTCTCCCACAGTACTTAAAATGAAATAAAAATTTATTCATTTTTTTTTTCAGAAATTTCGAAAAAAAATTTTTTTTTTTTTCAATAAAACTTGAAAAAATTTTAATTTTGTCAATCAGAAGAATTTGATATGATAAAAAACAACAAAAATAATTTGAATTATCTTGAAAAAAATTCATATATCATGGTCGAAGCGACTAAATGCGTGTTTTGTCAGCGGTGAGCTTATCAGTCTGTTTGGATAAAAAAATTTTCCGCATTGCACTTTGGTAAAAACATCCAAATACATTTATATACATATATATATATTTTTTTTCTTATAATACGTAAAAAGACATTTTCTGTCCTCGTTCTCATTCTAGCAGAGGACACAATACTCTTCTGCGAGGTCGGTAATTGTTAAAAGGTCTGAAGAGACGAAGAATAAGCGACTGAAAGGAGCGAATGACAACAATGCTCAACGGAAAGTCAAGTCACCTATATATATACCTATATATTTTTCCTTTTCTAAAGATCGTCCTGAGAAATATCACGTCCATTAGTATCCGAAAGCGCGACCCTGCATTTCCACCGAGGTTATTAAATTGCACCTAATGGTAGTTATTTCATCGAGTGCTGACGGGACATATATAATAATGGACGTCTTGGGTGGCGATTTTGCACCAGGGATGTGTAGTAGCCGACAGGCGAATTACCGTTTGATAATATTGCACATCAATTCACACTCTGGCGGACACGACTAATAAAAAAAAAATACCAGAAAGTCATGACTCAAGACGCGAAATGACGAAAAGAAAAGAAAATTAATTAACCACCAGCACGCGAGGGAAATAGAAAGCTAAAGTCTAATTAGTCTGTCGATCTATCGCACACACGTTAATATAATCATCTAACCAGAAAATAAAATGACATATTAACCAACAGATGTTAATTGCGTGCGAATTATACCGACGACCAGGTCAAGGGTGATTTTGTGTTCGATCACGTATGGCCACCATCTTATTATTAGCCTGACGAACGTCGACGTCCCATTAATTGAAGACACTTTACAGAGAGAATAGAAGCATGACAGTTTGTTCTTCATATGACAGGCTTGAGAATGGTGCTACTTGCACTCTCACACCCGACCTATCATTCTATTCCAATGAGGCGCCTACGTGGGCGGAATGTAGAGCGTTTTGATGCTGCTCCCTACCCATTTGCATCGCCAACGATTTCACTTTGGCTCATTTGCCATGTTTTCATTATTCAAAAATATTCAACGGCCGTGTATGACCTCGCGCCATTGATCGCACTCTGTGATTTTCATGGCTTGCAACGATGACATTCGTACACGTGGAATCGGTAATTAATTTTTTTTTTTCAATTGTTCTCACTAGTGCGTAACTCAGAGGACACTCGCGACACTCACTCACTGACACTCTGATGCAAATGAAATATATTCACCGTTCGACGTGTGTGCCACTTGGTATATTTCTACACCGCGAGATATAGCGCTTCAATTATTATCACGCACAGATTAGATAAGCATACGGGAGATTGATATGCGTAAATGTGTGTACTCGAGCATTTCCCCAGTTGGATACAATGCCGAGGGTTAGATTGGCATTTCAGAACAACGCATCGCATTCTGCATTTGATGCACTGCACATATAAGCACATTGTCTCGAGAATATATGTCAGTATTCCTCAGATGACTGAAGATCGCTTTTGACAGCGAATCATCACGCGCAATGTGTCTGCGCCACCAGGCAGACCAGAATCAAGGCTGCGAGTTTATCTCATTTGCTTTTCCTAAAACGCGTTTTATGTGCCGCTTTATTAAACACATAGTTTATTTTTCTTCAACTTTTTGTCATTTATGTGCGTGTGTGTGTGTGGGGATTTTGTTTATCTTAGATAATGATATATGGGCCATTGAAAGATAACTCCCATTATATTTGAGATTGAGGTTACATTTTTTTTTCGTTTATTGATGGATATACCGGGGATGGAAGCAATAGTTTAAGTATAGTTTTATGGGTGGGATTGTGAGGGGAATAGCATAGCTAAACGGGTTTTTACATGTTAAGAACAAAAGCGATAAGAAATTAAGGACGTTCATGCGCTATCGCTGAGTTAAATAATATGTAGGGGAAAGTGCAATTGAAACAGTGACGTTTAAAAATTAGTAAATAATAATATATTAAATTTTAATAAACTTTCATGTAAAAAAATAAACAAACAAATAAAAATAAACATTATCGTTAAAGCATGTAATTGTGTCTCTGTGTATATTGTCTGTGGTTTCGATTGTAACAGCGTTTGAAAATGTCATTAAAATGGTCTAGAAAATTTTTAATTTGAAAAATATTTATCTGATATGCTCTGAAAATTATTGAAAAACTTTAAAATGTCTGTATTGTGGTGAAAATATAGGTATTGAAAATCTACAGAAATTCTATTTTTCAGTTATTAATATGATAATAAATGTTACTACAATTTTATAAAATTCATTGACGACTTGAAATTTTTTTAAGTGAAACTTCTTATGTGAGGCTGTGCGCTGGCTTGTTACGTTTTTCCCTCTCCATTAGCGTATAACTCTTCAGCTACTGTAGACTGATATGGCATCGGGATGGCACATACTTCTGCAAAAATTTTAGCGCGTCCAAATAAAACGCAAATAATTGGAATAAAATATTTGGAAAAATTAATTGCTGCGATGACAAAAAAAAAAAAAAAATTCACAAGTTTTATTTATATCGTCCGATAGTTTATTATTTAGTTAAAAATCTCGGAATATTTGCAATTAAATATTTGCACATTACAAAATGTTGTATTTGAAAAGAACAAAAAATTATCATTACGTCAGCGAAACTGCCCGTGATTAAAATCTTTCTCTAGGTTTAAGAATTTAGGTATAGGTTTTTTCAATCTAGAAAGAGTTTAAAAAAGTGTCTTATATGAAATCGCAAAAAAATTAGCCGCGAAATAATTAAAAATCGAAAATTTTGATTATCAAAACTGGACAAAAACGAAGTAACGGATTGATTCTCCGCTAATTAGCGTTTAAAACATTGAATTGGGTATTATCCAGAGTTTATGATATTAGGCTATAGTTGATAGGTCCATAAACATAAAAAATAACTCCCGGCATTAGAAGTTTCACTTGAATGATTTTAGACGGTTAGGAGTATAGGTTAAAGGCGTGGTGTTCCCGTATATGTCAAGCGGAAAAAAGTATGACTAATTCTCTTTTTGACACTTGAAATGCAACTTAGTTCGACATGTCATGTGCAATAAGTGCTGAAATTTAGCGCCAACATTTAGAGATGTGCTAAAAAAAAAAGTTATCTGTGGAAGTAAAAATTGCCGAAATGCTTTTAAAAAGACCGGAAGCTATAACTTTGCTAACATAAAATATCGTTCTAGTACGTTGAGAATTTTATAGAGTCTTCTGCCGGAATGTAGCCATTTTATTCGACTTCGAGAACATAAAGGAGATAAAAATTCTACATTAAGAAATCGATTTGTAAGATAAAGTCGAGTTGTTTTTTTTTCCTCACGTTCTTCATCAATTTATATGGATATTTCTATTTCAATTCAGTATATATAAAATACGAAAAGCCATAATATTTATTTATTTATTTATTTTTTCAACATAAAACGTTTCAAACTGACAAAAAAAAAATTGATAGAAATTTTTTTTTGTTAAATCACGAATTAAAAATAAAAAGTTTATTGAAATTAAAATTTTTCCGCTATCGAGTAGGTGATTAAATTTCTATAAATCAATCTGGTCGATCTATTTTTTTAAACTGTTGACCTGGTATTCCTAACTGATAAATCATGGATATTTATGCTGCATCAATGATTTATCGCAAGAAGTTTGAAAACTTGGTGACATTATCATGTCGTTCATCTTGGAACAATTTGTCACGGGATATTTTGACCTCGAGACGTCGAAGTCTAGATTAATATTTGAATGTAGAAGTTTCTATTAATATTCACGACGATAAGAGACTTTCGGACAGGATTTCCCAACGTATGATGCATTATATTATGTTTGATTGGATCGATTGGCGGTAGTGGCAACGATGAAAATCGCCGAAATGCATTATTTCAATCCTATTTATTCACGTTGGCCACACTCAACGCAACGGATTTGCAAGCACTCGTGCGTGCTCCACAATAATTCCTCTCTTGCTGCGTAATTTCCGGCGATGTTACGCCGACAGCGTTTGTCGTTCACTTTGTTTCCTTTATGACCGTAGCCTCAAATGCGCAAGCGGTCAACAATTTTCGAGAATATATTTTATATTGTGATTATATATTTATTTATTTTAAATATTAAATTTTTTTGTATATATATTTATATCGAGTTATTTTTTCATTACCGCTCATATTTTATGGCATTACGGGAATTACAAGGATTACAAAAGATAAACTTGATTTCATGCAATGTGAAAACGTGTTTGGGATTCTCATCAACTCATCTGAATACATCATGCCCAACAGACTCTATGAAATTTAATTCAGCTTCGGTTACAAATTCCTGCGATTAAATGACCATTCCACTAATTACATTCCAAACTCATTGCCTCTGGCAGTGACTTAGTCAATGCTCATTTTATGTTACAAATAATCAATCAACCCCAGCAATGCAAAATTTAATCAATATTGTGCTTTCTGTATACTATTGCGTTTTTTATATATTGTGGAATTATAGCAGCAATGCAAAAGGTATTTTTATTTATTTTGATGATTTTTTTTTTTCAAGCGTGAAGCAATTAAAGTTTACTCGTTTATTTATTTATACATTTAATGGCTAGTAAAAATGTATAGTTTTTTTGGCTAATCTTGTTTTTGTCTTTATTTTTTTTTTGATTATTTTAAAAAACTATATAATTCTAGTGAAAGTTAAATTTTCTTGTTTATTCCAATTTTATAATTTTTATCATAGGTGAAATGCAATAGCATGATTTTATTTGGATATAAATAATTAAAATTTTTTTTTGAATTTTTGAATTTTTGAATTTTTAAATTAAAAATTTTTTAATTTTATTTATCGTTAGTTAGATGTATTTTTTGTTAATTTTTTTTATCCAATTTTAAAATTTTCTTGAAATTTTTAAAATTTTTTAAAAATTTGTCAAAATTAAATATTAATTATGACGATTGCAAAATTGAAAATTGTATTATTTAAAGAACTTTTGTTGAAGTAGTTTTTGTTTAAAAATTTTCAAAATTGAATTTCACAATTAAAAATTTTTTTTTTAATTATAGATATATTTTTTAATTAAAAAATTTTTTTATTGAAATTTTTTATTTTCCCAATGTTCAAATATATGAAAACATCAACACATGATTGCATTTCACCTAAAAAAAAAAAGACAACTCTTAAATCAAAACATTCACTTGAGGATTTTCCCCAGCAGCACTAAATATTTATAAGACCCGTCGGCGTGAGCCCATCGCATCAGCAAAAGCCATAAAACTAAAATAATAAATGTCATGAAAGGGTATATGATCATGATCATTACCTTGGCGTTCATTCCTGCAGAGTTGAGATTTCGGCGGCGGCGGAGGGGGTGCATTCGAGTACTCTATGAATGAGCGAAAAAAAAGAAACAACGATCAACGAAACGAAAACACTTCACAAAAAAAAACAACCGTCAATATCTCCGATCTATCGATAACATAGGTCAAGTCTATGCAAAAAAAAAAAGAAAACCAAGTCAAATCGGACCTTCGAAGGTGACGGTGGGTCTGGCGGTGTATGTCGGAATGGCCGGCCACCAGGTCTTGGGCGGCGGGGGTTGATAGCGGTAGCTGGGGCGATGTTTGCTCGGGTCAAACGTTTGGTTGGCGAAGGGATCACCAGTGTGCCTCTGCTTGAGAATCGAGGTCCTTGGACGCACGGGTGACACGGACACACACCTAACTCGGTTACTCTTGTCGGCCTTGGGCAGGCGCTTGATTGTTCGCGGTCGAGAATCCGCACGACTTTCCAGCTCTGGAGGCAGAGAAAGCGATCGAGCGTTGTCACGACGACTGGGGTATTTGTGAGCGACCCAGCTGCCCGCCAGGTACGGCGCGATGTCACGAAGCTCGTGCACATTGGGCGCTGATGTGAACATTTCACCCAGGATCGATGTGCCGTCCTCCATCCGTTGGAATTTCTCCCGAATACGTCCCACAGGCCTCTTCGCTTCGAGCTCCTCGGTCTCTGCTTTTATCGCGAGGGAATTTACTGAACTGGAACGCGACATGTCTTTCAGTTCAGCTGTCTTGCTGATGACATTGATGTGTGGCATCATGAGGTCTTCAAATCTCAAGGGGATTCGCGGAATTGGCGGTGACCTGGCAGTCCTGTTAACTCTGGCACGTGGAGCCTCGTATTTCCGGCGCAACCAGGACACATCACGGTTGTGAGTTGTGACAATCTTGTCCTCAACGCGCTTCAGCAAATTCCGCGTCAGTTCCGGATCACTCTGGAATCTCTTGGGACTGAGAGCAAGCTTGGCCCGGTCGCCCCGCAGCTCATCCAAACTCTCAAACTTCTCCCGAAGCCTGCGCACCGCGCCGTGCTTCACCAGACTCAAATACGCGCGCCAGTAGCGCTCGGGGTCCGGCGAGGTGCGCAGGGACTCGAAACTGCCGCAGGTGGACGCGCGACAGGGACTGACGCTGTGCGGTCGTTCGCGAGCCCGCTCGGCCAGAACGTCCCCGGCGGAAGTGCTTCTTCCTCTGTCGCTTCCGGGTGAGCGCGGAGGCAGGCCACGTGCGGATTCCACCTCGCCAAACAGCTCTTTCAAATTGGCAAAGCTCTGCGACGATGCTAATCTTGGAGCACGTCGAATTCCACGTGGATCCTCCTTTCGTCGCTCGATGCTCTCGAAAAACTCAACTTTCCGCGGCACCTCTATCTCACTGCATTGCACAACCGTTCGGACAGACTCGGAACTCTCCGTCGCACTGTCGTGCTCGGCCGCCGGCAGCGCCACAGCCAGCAGCGGTGGCGTCCTCAACCAGTCCTCCAAGGCGGTTTCAACTTTCTCGCGGTTTTCCTCGTCAGGCGTGAGCACCAGTAGGAAATCATTCTTATCACGGGTTGTTCCCTCATCCAGTGACGTCTCTAAGGAATAGCAAGTTCGTGGAGACGTGTTAGGGGTCTGTTGGGTTCTAACGGATTTGGGTGAAACCAGGGCGCCGCGTGTTTCACGAGGTAAAACCGGTGATTTTGCAGCTTTTTGCGAGACTTTGTCTAGAATTTCTTTGCCTAATGTTGCAGACATTCGTTTCTTGTCGCCCTCACTGAGAACCAGCGATCTGCCGTTGCTGATGGTTCCACTGCGTTTTAGTGGGCTTTCGCTGGGCGGCGATTTGTCCTGCAGCATCGAGTGACAACGTACGCTCAAACCTTTGTCTAAATCTCCAAATTGTGGTGGGACAATTACCTCGAATGAGGATGCTTGGGGTGGTTGGGTTTGTGGTTTTGTTGGTTTTGCGCTTTTGCTCGTTTTCTTAGGGTTACTGTCACTGCTGTAAATTTCGTCGAGTTGATTCTTGAGCGCGTTCACCTGATCCACCGAGAGACTGCTCCAGAAGTTTTTACTCCCGCCAAGGCACTTCTTCAGAGAGGGATGGGTGGACCATTTGTCACTGTCTTGTTTACCCGTTTCGCGCGCCGTCATTGTGCTCGCTACGTTTGCCACGGAATTACCACGCCACAAAGGCTTGTACACGTCTTTAGATACGATCTCACATCTTGTTTGCTCGTTGCTACTCTGCTGCTCGAGCTTGCGGAAACTCTCGCGAATGTTTTCCACAGATCGCTCCTTGCACCGCAGGCCACAGTCGCCGCGCCAGCGAAATCTCTCGACGTCTTTTGTACTGAAGAGCAAATCCTTTTCGCGCTGGGCCACTCTTAGCTTGCCGTAGAGACTCTTTAGTTCTAGCTGAGCGCGTTCGTGTGATCGCATCTCCTTCCAGAGATCGTAATCTATGATGTCCTCGTGGCGTGGCCGATGGCGCGGGTCGGTTGACGCAGTTTGCCGCTCCAACTCGCCCATTCGATCAAGACTCGAGTAAAAGTTGTGCAGATCTTTGTATCGGGTGGATTTAGGCTTAGAGTGGAGCATTTCAAAAACATATCGCTGGTACTCACCACGAGATACTGACTCTAGAGAACTTGTACTTTTGGTTAATGACAAGTTTGAGCCAAAGTTCCGCTTGCAATCGTTAATTTCAACGCTTCGAGTGCGTGTTTTAAGTCCCGGAAGGTCAGCGTCGTGCTGGCGAAGGCTTCGGATCTTTCGGTTAGCTGCAGAGCGCGGTGAGGGCGAGCGTGATGATGTAATCTTGTTCTCGTCAGTGGATATTTTTATTGGTGGCTCGCTTAAGCTACGCTCCTTGACTATTAAAGTGTCTTTAAGTAGTTCTGGGCTGCGCCCGCGCAACGAACTCGAGGATCCAAAGTCTGACACTCCCTGGAGACTATCAAACTTACTAATTTTCTGGAAGACTGACCGCCCTGGCCAACTCACCCCGTAAGGCGGGCTAGAACTCCGTGATGAAACACTTTCACGATCCCAATTTTTAAAACGTGAGTTGGAAACCGGGCGTTTCGTGGCCAGATAGACGTTGAGTGATCGCAGTGATGGCTCCGATTTAAAACCCGCATTTCCAAGTTCTTGAAAGATTCGCGCACGCTCAATCACTGACGAGCGCCGCAATGTGCTGTTTTGCAATGGTGTTGGTGATGATACATTTCGTAGAAATAGATTTCGAAAGAAACTGTCGGTTCTAGTGATTTCTGAATGTTTTTCAATTCGTTCGCAACTTATATTCACATCAATTTCTTCATAGTTCGTATCTTTGGGTAGTGTACGACTATTTTCTGGCGATTTCCGATCCTTTTTACGCTCACAATCCGCCTTTACGTTGATCCTCTTACCTTTAATTACCTCACGACACTTTTCTTTCTTTATCGAGCTTCGTTTCTTCTCCATGCTCGCGTTTTTATCGTCGTTGTGTTGCACCTTGCGTCCGACTCTCACGATGGTTTGTGGTTTCTCACGCCGTTTACGACTTGTCGGATCAACAATTGGTGTTACTGTTAGTGTAGGTTCTTTTAACTTGAGCGTTGACGATTTCTGCTTAGATGCTTCAAATAAACTTCCTCGCGAGATCGACAAAGTTGATGGTGAGCTGCTAGCACTGCGCGCTCTTTCACTCGTTGTTTTTTGGACCGACTTTGAGATTACTTTGGATAACCCAGTGTCCTGACTCTTTACTCTTGCCGGCAACGAGCTCGACTTGATGACGGATCCTGTTAATGCGCTTCCCACGTCGACTTGTCGTCGGCCGTTAAGGAGTCTTCCAACTTCTGCACGCGGCGATGAGTTTGTGGATGAACCTCTTTGCTCGGAAGAAGTTTCTTCGTCTTTTTTTGCCTTGCGATTTTTTACCAAGTCCTTTCGCAAACCAGTCGACAAAGTTTTGGCACGCACGCCCGGTCGGCTCGTGTCTAACGACCCACTTGTCTTTGACGCTCTGCAGCCAATTGGTGGTTTTTCCTCTGCTAACTTTTGTTTTGTCGTTTCGGATGCTTTTCCCGGGCGTAACTCAACTCCCACAGGCGGGCTTGGGCTCTTTGTCAAGTCTTTAGACGAAAGTTCGATTTTCCGCTTGTTTAAAGATGGGTTTAAAGGTTTTATCGCTGGATGCTTTGTTCGCACTGATTGTCCGCTAGTTGTTGAGGATCTGAAAGTCGTGAAACTCTTGCGCCCTTGTTCGTGTCTCTGCAACTTGTTGCTCAATCTCTCCTGCAAGAATCTGATGTTTGACGCACCCTCGGATCTGGCGAAGCACTGCTGATGCCGCGGATTCGATGGCTGTGGCAATCCTGTGGCCACATAAAGCCTCAGAGTTGCATTGTTCCTTGAGGATTGTCGGCGTGGCGGCGATGGTGGTCCTGACTGTGTCACGGGTCTTCGATATCGCACCAAACTCATTGATGACATCGACGCGTTTCGCCTGCGCACACGGATCCTCGTCAGCGTCGAGGAGATTGGAAAGTACTCGACCTCTGTATCGTCTGTGGACAGAGTGATTGTTGGGAAATTGCTCTTGTCCGCGAGAGTTTTCATCAATAGGCTCCTTCCACCAAAGGCTTCGCGTGTGCTGGCATCCTCTTCTTTCGCGTGCGGGTGAGAGTTAGCGAGAGACGCAGAGCAATTTTATTTTATATAAATTATTTTAAAGTTTTACCTGACCACCATTATCGATAGATCGTCAGTGAGCAGTGCCATATGTGTGTTTTTTAATATTATTTCTAATGTAATACTGCTCTGCAGCTTGAACGCTTTGAAATTATAAAAATTGTGCATTCAAAACGATTCGTGATAAAAAATAATAAGCTCATTAAATAATTCTATTGTTTATATATTTTAAATAATGCTGTGAATAATTGCTTGATGAATAATTGAGATTAGATTTTTGTGTCCGTATATTGTGAAATTGTGCAATATCAATAAAAATTGAAGCTCTGTTTTTTACTTCGATTAAAATATTTTATAACTTTTAGTTTAAAGTGATAAATTTTACTTTTTTTTTTTCTTATTGTATTGTATTGAAAATTTTATTTCATTTTATGTGTCTGTGGGAGTTTTTTTTTCGATATAGAATTGATAAAATTGGCGGAATTATTGCACCGTGATGCCTAAAAGCTTCGGAATGTATTGTATAAGCTCGGGGCTTGGAATTATCGATTTAAAAATACTATAAAGGTTAAATTTTCTCATTTACTTCATATGGGTGTAAGGGAAACAAAAAGTTTGACATTATAAACCTAATTTCGTGAGGTATTTCAAATTTTAAGAGAAAAAAAATTGTTTTTAACCCAAAAAATTTTTAAGAAAAACTTCATTTTTTTCAAGATTAAAAATGAATTTGAAATCAATAAATTTTCAAATAATTTACATTTTTAAATTAAAAACAAAATTTTAGAGCTTGCACAGTCAAACAATATTACGGTTCCGAGGTAGAAAATTTTTTGTATTTTTTAAAATTTCGAAAGGGTGAGTATAGGAAAAAAATAAAAATAGAAAAAATAATTGAAATGGTTTCGTCATATCTTAATTATTCATCTACAATAAACAATAAATAATGTACGATTTCAACAAAACAGTAAATAATTTACAGTTGCCTATCTAGAAAGAGCGAAAAATCATGTCAAACGTGCAAATGTAACCATGCAGAATCATCTCAATAAATTGTTGATAAAAAAAAAAGAAAAATTTCAAAGCTCATATCTTGAAGTTGCTGCACTTTTCGAGGCATATATACTGCACATAAAACGTGCACAAGTCTCGAGAGTAACAACTCTATTCTTTAAAAGCTTGCGTGTCGAATGATTTCAACAAAGCGTCTAGTACGACCAAAAAAAAAACCTCGCAGTTCTTCTTCTAACAAAGGAATAAAAAATACAAAGTGTAGCTAAATTAAACCGCACAATGCAGCCTACCTTTTGGACGTTCTGGTGCAGGTTTTCGAAGGCCGTGAAGAGGCACGTCGCCGCCTTTTTGAACAGTTTTATACGCAAGTCTTTGTTCAAGCGGACTCAGCGGACTGGCATCATCCCGTCGGCGAAAAATGAGCGTCGAATCGCTCTCGTATCCGGACTCTTTTAGGGCGCTGCAAATCAATACCACGTTATAGAAAACAAACGTAAGAATTTTATCGTACGCAACTCAAAAACTCCTAAACTATTAATCCTAGAAAACGAAAAAGTATTAATATAAAAAGTTGAAAAGTTTAATTTAAAAGAAAAAACTCTTTCTACAGTTTTTGTGTTAAAACAAAGGTAAATTGTTAAGAAAACCATTTCCACCCTTCACTTTCCCCTACTCTTCGGATGTTTTGCGACATGCGTAAGCGAGGGATGAAAGACGGATAAAAAAAAGTTTCACATTAAAAATTCAAAATATTGTAATGATTTTTAGACGGAGGTTTATAGAAAGATGGTGCATATAAAACAGAATAAAACTGTCAATCGACTCCGCTGTTTTCTTCTGTGAATGCATAATATAAATCAACTTACTGGCTCATGTATGGTTTGGGCGTGTGTGAAGTTCGCTGGTCGAAAGGCTGAAAAACACAAGAAAACAATTAATTTCCGAAACTTAATGAACCAAAATGATGATTAATTATCTTAAAGACACAGATGACGTTTTAAGGTACTTATCAAATGTAAATCATGCTTGTCAACGCGTGCGGCGAACGTATATTATTGAGTAATGAACGGAAATAGGTGCCGTGACTGTCAATGAGATCCATCAGTTGAATGTCGATGATGTGACGGCGTGTTTTTCGAAATAAATCATGATAATGACACCCTACTATACATATTTATGGCACAGACAATATGAAAACTTCACATGCTGTACACATTTATATACAAGCGACAGTGTTCGTAGATGAGTGTAGAGACGATGATAATGATGATGATGCAGATGATGATGATGCAGATAATGATGATGATGATGATGTTGATGATGATGATGAATGTTCGCAGTGATGAATGATGTACGGTTAGGCCATTCGGCATAGAGTAAAAGATACTGGATTGATTGGGGAGTTGAGGAGCAGCTAAGTGATGGGTTTCTGCACAGATGCATTCAAACAAGAACATTCAGAAAATCATTTGGTCGTGACTGCAGTGAACAACAATAGATAAGCGATTCCTAAGAGACAAAATATCAATGACTTAAGGTATTTCACAATTTTTTTTTTACTAATTACTACGCAGGTAGAGATAATATTGATATTACACACCAAGTGCGGTAATCTGGCAATCATCCTAACCGCCATTTTACGCACAGTGTATACGATTTTATGTAACACATGCGAAGAGTTTATATATTGTTAATATCGGATTTTTACTGTAAATATTAGGTCAATTATTAACAATTTTAAGTTACATTTTTTGTCATTTTTTACAACCAAATTTGTCCTATCGTAATTAAGTGTAATTGTAATTTTCTACTTTTTTAGGTTTTAAGATATTTTAAAAAATTAATTTCCAACTAGTTTTCCAATTAGATGATAAAAATAGACACAAAATATTTTTTTTAAAAATCATCAGCTTTTCTTGAACACATCTAATCAGTTGTAATCTGTGAATTTATTGATAACTATATAGGAAATGGTGATAAGGTTAAAACAAATTCTTCTGCTGTTTTAACAGTTTTTTTTATCAAACGTCCATAGAAAGTTTGCTTATTTACCCTATTTAGCGGGGTAAAAGTGACACATTCTATATCCTGGCTGAATGAACAAATGCGCTTTTGTTTGGAATAGTATACTTTTTTCCCTAGGTGCACAATATACTATTTCGTCATAGCGGGAGGAAATAGGGATTTTGCTCCCGCTACGACAAAAAATAATGTTCACCTCGGGATGCAAGATTAGTACATTGTTCACCAAGGGAGCAAAAGAAGTCATTTTGACCGTGAATTCCTTTTCACGGTCGAAATGACTTCTTTTGCTCCCTTGGTGAACAATGCGCTATTTTTACAAATGGACAGTCTTCGAATTCTTATTCGTATTAGCTGCGATATTACCGGAAATATCACTTTCACAGTCACTTGGGATAATCTTTACGTGTTAAACGAATCATCTTTAATGTCGCAGCTCACAAATGGAAAATAATATTAAAATTTTTTTATTACATATAAACTAAAATAAATTCCGACTTAGACTGACTGAGACATTCAAATTCGATTGTACATTTTCAACGTATCATAAAATTGTTTTTTCAGCACGAGGCCGGACGGTAGAGTGATTTTGCCACATCCAAATTCTCAACGCATATGTTACAAAAAAAAACTTTAATTCATGATCGTGCATTTCTATTGAACGTAAAAAGGTCGGCCAGGGGGGAATAGAAGGTCTAACCCGTGAAGGTGATGTCAGGGCTGTCTCGGCAATAACCGTGGTGGTGGTGGTGGTTGTGGTAGTGGTGATTGGTAGCATGGTTATATGAATGGTGCTGGAAGAAGATGAAGAAGTAGAAGAAGAAATGGATGGGTCGTGCTGGCGGTTGTGATGATGGCTGCGATGGTGATTTCGTGGGCTGGCAGTCGGTAAGTAGGAGCGCTCTTTTGCCAAAGGTGCGGATCGATTGCCGGACAGCGGAGACAGTCGTCTGCCCGGACTGCTGGGTAGAACCAGACTCTTGGACCTCTCTTCTAAGTGCCACTGCTCGTCTGTGGGCCTCACCGCGGTTTCATCGATAAAACCCACCACAATTGAGTCGTCGCTGTGGCTTTCACGACTGCTCGCCTTACTTTCGCGTGCGTGGCGTCGTGTTCGAGAGCCCTTGGGCGACTTTATCAGTGAGTAGGACGTTCGCTCGGTTGTGATCGACTTGGAACGTCCCAGGAGCAGATTTACCGACGGAGGGTTGGCACGAAATGTCGCTGATGGCTGTCGTTCGTCCTCGCAGCGTGTTCGCGCGCCAAAAACCTCGATTGCGTCCGGATCAATGTACTCCAGAACGGCTCGAGTTGTGCGTAGCGATGTTTTTGGATGCAGTGATTGCGCTGACAGCGCTGCTCGCACCCCGTGGCTACTCCGCACCAGTTGGTGCGTCGGTATGAACGTTCGCAGCGCCATCGGGTGACGCAGTTGTCTGTCCTCGGTCTTTTCTCCAAGCATTACAATATTGTTTGTTCATATAAAGGTGCCTCTGGTCATTTTCTCGACGGGTTCAAAGGAATTTTTGGGCTCTCTAAATAATATATGGGACACGAACACACTGAGGTTGCAGACATACACGCACACACACTACCGTAGTAAACAAAAAGATTTTTTTGAAATTTTATAAATGTGAAACTGAAAAATTTTCATTTTTTAAAAAGACTTATTTTTAAATATAGGAAAAAATGAAACCTTATTTGACCGTGTTTTCTTTTTTAATAGCTAATTTGATGAAAAATGATGCAATTAACCCTTCGAGTACACACCTATTTTTTTGACATCTCCCACACTCTGGGTCAATTTGACCCTTCACTTTAGCGAATTGCGTAGGACTCTACAACTACTCAACCAATTGGTTTGAAAAAATTAAAAGATATACTTAAAATTGTGTTTAAATAGTTCATCAATATTAAAGAGGTTATTGAAATCTTTAACACAACAAAAAAAATTCAGGATAAAAATATTTATTCAAACAATCGAATTTTATCAAAAAATTGCAATTTTTTAGATTTCTAACATTTCTTGTTGAAATTTTACGTGTGTTCTCTCGAAATACATTTAATAAATAAAAAAGTTAGTCATCTAATTTATCTCAATCGAGAGTATTTATTTTACGTGCTAATAGACGCGAATTTCTACGGCGTTGAAAATCAGCTGTGACTTCAATTTTTTGTCAAACAAATCTGATAACTCATCGCGCTGCAACAAATGTCGAAATTTACAGTCAATAGTTTAAATTATCTCCGCCAATCAATAGTCTTATCATTTTTTCAAATGGTTGAGTGTTACATTCGATCAAAGTCAGTGTATGGGTTCAGATGACCCAGTGTGTACTCGAAGGGTTAAGGTTAGTCATATTTTTTCATATTTTTCAACTATCAAATAAATGACTCCGTTCTTTTTATTTTGCACAGATTATCGTATTTATTCTTTACAAAAATAACTATCTTATATTTTCATATTTTAATTAAGTCAATATTTATTTAAGTATCTGCCAGCTATATGAAAAATGAAAAAAAAAAAAAATTCGGATTTTTTCAAACTAATCGGTTGAGTAGTTGCAGACCTCTATACAACTAGTTCTACGCAATTTTAAAGTAAAAAGGTCAATTTAACACCCAGAGTGTAGGAGATGTCGAAAAAAAAATAGGTCTACTCGAAAGGTTGAATTTGATTTTACAAAAAAATAGTTTTTTTTTTTTATTAATCTTCAATAAAAACAAGAAAAAAAACCCGTAAAAATATTTAATTAAAATTTTTTTCTTCTTATTTTCATTAATTTATTTTCAAAAAAAATAAATAGTTTCAATAAAAAATAAAAAAGTCAGTTTCACATTTAAAAATATAAATAATAACAAACTGGGTAAAAAAAAAGTTGACTAATTGATTAACCACGATAAATTAGTTTAAAATTCATGATTATACGTAATTTACTCAGCCAATTAAACAGATGGATTTGCAAATACAAACTTCTCACCATCAGTAATTTTCGGTTATTTCAACATAATATCATCATGTTTAATGAACAAAATGAATGTTTTTCAACTAGTTTGATATAACTGCTTATACATAGTGACATTTGTTAATCAAATAAATCACCATCGTAAATTAGTAGCGAAAAAAAAAATCCAAATGATATTATCACAGAGGAGTTTCGAGGCTTCCGGTATATCTTAAAAGTTATCTTATGCATTAATTCATGGCCATTTTACTCGCGACTAAAAGCATCATGTCTTTGCGTGCAGTTTTCGTCAAATGAGATACCAGAAGTTCGAAATAATCAGGGATATAGAGAGCTAAGAAGAAAATAAAAAAAAAAAGTAGGAAAATATGGAACAAGTGATAGAGGAGGAAAATCTTATGGTAATAAGACATTTTTGAGTATAAAAACTGGCGTACCCCATCAAATATGTCCATGACCTCGTCCCACCACTAGAAAAAAATAGAATGAAACTTTGTGTTAGACTATGCAAGAGTTCTATCGAGCATTTAAAGTTAAGAATATAATTTAATTAAGGCTCAACATTTAGAAATATTGTTGGAAAACTTGTTGAATTAATTAGACCAATGGTAACTATTAAAGTCAGCAAATAAAAAGCTTCAGACAGAAGTTCTACAATATAAGCATTTCTACAAAGCGCGAGGGAAATTAATCTCATTGAAATATCGTGTTCTTATTGTCGAGAATATTTTAGAAGAGTAAAAAAAAAAATTGAATAATTTTTTTTTTTCCTTTTGTTTCGCTTTGTTCTACACTGAATTTATTGTCGTAAAATAATACCGTGAAGTATAGTTAAATATTGATATTATAACAGAAGCACTTGTATAGTACTTCATGATGACGTTTAATGTCATTACCTTTTTTTTCGTCACAGTTGGCTGTAAAGTAAAGTTATATCTGAAGGGTCACGAGTTCGTTTTTTTTTATCATAATTGTTTATGGTTGAAAACCTTTTTTTTTTATTATCATTTTAATGAAAATTGTTTGCGTGATGATTTTTTTTTGAATTGTAAATAAATTAAAAAATAAATAAATAACCTACTGATATAGCTTTTGTTTATTGTGAATGTAAAAAAATGATGGTGAAAAAAAGAGAGTAAAATTTTGGACTTCTATACTTGTCTTCATCAAAACGTACCTCTTTAGTTTCCTTTTCTCCTATCGACGATCGACCCGGCTCGTAATTCTCTATACGTCCTGGCTGGTTTCGATAAACTTCCGCTGTGGTTTTTACCAGCGTACTTCTGAAAATAGCAGCGCAGAAAATTACCGCAAAATTTAGGGCAAGAATCTCCTCTAAAATTTGCATAAATTACATGGTGAAAATTTAAAAAGAGACAAATTTTAATGAAATTGTAGGAAAAAAAATTCGTATTTTACTTATTCACACTATGATAAATAAATAAATAAATAAATCCATGGTGAAACGATAGAGCGCACTGCTTTTCGTTATTGTTATAAAAAGTTTATAAAATATAAAAAATTTTTTCAATGAAGATTCAAGTGTCGTGAATAGAAAAAAAAAATTTACAATAATTGAATAAAAATTCATTGAGTACCATACATGGCATTTGAACTATAGAAATTGCGCATTTGTAGAGCACACCCGAGACCTCATTGCTTTGCAGAAGAGAAAACTAGGTTGATTATAGTAGATGAAAAAAATTTTTACTAACTTTCTGGGCATCGTAGAGATAGCCGAGTCATTTTCTTTATTTCGCTGGCGTCGACGAGTGTCCAATGTTGCAGATTTTTCCGTGTACACACGTGGCTCTGGCTCACTGAGATATCCACTGACACTTCCGTGACCGTATGGTACTCCTAAAATACCCAAAAAAAAAACAAAGAACAAATTAGCATAACTGAAATAAAACGTGGAGAGTAAAAAATTTTTAATTTATTTCTACAATAATTCATTGCTCTTGGTCAATGCAAATGTTGCATCAATCACTGAATTACCCGCTGCTATGAAACATTAAAAAGGCATAATTATTTAATAGCTACAGTAATTTATTATGCGGTGACTAGGGCATTACTCAATTTACACAGAACAAACTCCCTCGTTCCTTTTATTTTTTTTTGTTTGCCCCGCGCTCAAGCTTTTCACGCCAGTTATATTTTAATTATCGAAAATTTCAAGTCATCTGTCTAGAATTGTTAAGCCACTTTTTCCCAGATAATTAGTTATTATTTTTAAGGAATAAGAGGGTAAGTTATTTAGCGAGATAAAGCATCGAGTTATTTTTGCAAATAATTTATATATATTTTGTGTTATTACTCATTAGATAAATTTTTAAGTAATTGCTAAATTAAAAACATTTTTACAACAGCTACATCTGTCGTTGTATATAATACAGATTATAATATATTGTATCTTATAAACACATAATAAGATTAAGTACAATATATGGAGAGAATACGATTTTCTTGCGTGAATGATCAGCTATAGTCAAAGCTAATTTTGATCAGAGGTTATAAGCGACGTTAATATTAGTTGAGAGAGATATGTATAGCCAATTGAAAGCTCTCCAGGCGTCAATATGGCAATATTCACCTCTTCTCGGCTTGTAGCGGATGGTCGTATAATGATCTGCAACGTCAAAGACATTTAGGCTATTAGTTTAATAATTTAAATACAGCAAATACACTGCTATATTACTAATAAACTATAAAATTAATAGTAAAGTTTTTTTTTTCAGCTTTTCATTATCTATTTTTCTAATTTTAGATTGAACATTGAATTAGACAGTATGTTTGATCATACTGTGACGAAATGAAGTACCAAAATTTGGAGATTTGCCAAAAAAATGAAAAATAAATGTACGAATAATAATAAAAAAAATTTTTTTCAGTTTTTTTTTGGTCTTATTGAGTTTTTTTTTTCTATTCAAGTCGAGTTTATTGAAAAGAAGGATGTGTAAAAAATCCATTTTGCCTTGATCTTCCGCTATATATCGATAAAATTTATTAGGAAGCAATTTCATCTTTCACTCGTTCCAACTCACCGGGTATACCAGCGGGATGAAGTGAAACATACATCTGCTTGTACCACTTTGCTTGATTATTATCCTTTACTTCCTGCAATTAAAATAGCTCGTTCATCAGTTGCCGGAGGTAGTGGCGCAATAAATGATAGTCTCTCGAGGGAGGATAAAAAAGATTGAATGACTTACTGATCTGAGGGCTACAGGTATACCATCCTTGGTAATTGGACCTATTCCCTCAACTTTAGCAGGACTTATCGTCACGGTTTTCTTTATTTCACCTCTTTCAGTGTCTGACTTTGTTCCACTGTACTCTCTCTTCATTGTGTAGTCTAATTAAATCCGCAACAAAAAAAAAACGGTCAACTTTTTACGTCTTCACTCTCCCAAATTGCATGAAAAATACAACGATCTTCGTCTGCTTTTGGCTAAAAGTCTTTCGTGTCTCTGACAATGTTACAGTAAAATTCGTTGCTTCATGCAGTGAATCTTGATGAAGAATTCTGATATAGCTAGATATTCTGGAGATATAACCTTTAATAAACTTTCCACAAAATTATTTTCAACGTCTTCTTGATTCGAGAACATTGGTTTTTCAGATTAAATAAATCAATTATAAAGCGCAGCTTTTTTCTTGATTGAAAACTGTTTTTAAAATCAATCATTTTTGATATTTTCTTTCAACTGGGTAACGACACTACAAATTGATCATTTTTAATAACATTTTTCAAGCATATATAAAAGAGACGAAAATTGGAAAAAAAAAAATTTCAAACATGATGGCTAAAAAATAATAGAAAATTCCATAGTTGCCGATTGTTATTATATAGTTAGCCTTTATTAGTAAAATAAAAAACGATATTTAATGAAAAATTTAATTTGATGGACATAAAACAAGCATTTTGTTGCATTTAAATTGGAATATAACAGCAATTTAAATGAAAAACAGAAAAACTTTCAGTTTAATTAAATTTTTATTCATAAAGCTAATTAACAATAACTCAACTGTTAATCAACTGTACGGGGAAAAAAATTAATTACGCCAAAAGTTTTTTTTTTTCCAATTCTAATTTTTAAGTGTTAAGTTTGTGGGTCGGAAATTTCCGAAATAAAATTTAAACCCCCACTAACTAGAATGTATATAAAATGTTAAGATGCCCTCTATTTCATTTTAAACACATTCGCCTTAACGAAGGAGCTGGGTTCAGTTGGAAGGATTCGCTCAACTTTTTGACAAAGCTCGAAAACTCGACTTTATCCCATTTTTTGGTATTTTTTTTTAAAGGAAATGGCTTTTTTCCTACTTTTCCACTGAGTCAAAGTCAATACAATGTGATTATACGATTTTTTACAAGACTTGCTCTCATTTTCCTCACTTTTGGACACTTTCTCTTTCAAAAACACTCTCTATTGACCCGTTGGGGTAGTAAACGTGAAGCTGCAATTCGGTGGATTATTCAACTTCTAGTGCCGCAAAATCCTTTTTTTTTTTTTTACAAGAATTATCTCATTTTTATCGAGCCACAGTCGATAAATTTGAAAACAATCTATCTTTAACACGGCAATTTCGTAATTTTATTACTTTGCCAATTTCATCACGGAATCAAATAGAAACAGAAATTAATTTAATATCATGTAAAAACAGAATCACACAACTTGAAAAGTATTTTATTACACAGTCATTTACTGGTATTACAGTCATTTACTCATGCGACCCGTAAAAAATGAAATTTAACCATAGGAAATCAAAAGCCTGAGATCAACTTTGATCAAAATTTTGGTAAGATCAAATTAGATCTCAGGAGTTGTAATAAATATATATTTTTTTCAATAACCTAAATATTATATAAAAATATTATTTTTTTCGTGTTACATCATGTAAAAAATAATCTATTCAATAACCTAAATATTATATAAAAATATTATTTTTTTCGTGTTACATCATGTAAAAAATAATCTACTTGATGAAAAAAAAATTGAATATCGAATTTACGAGATAACTTTCGGAACTCTGCGGTCACTCATCCAAGTACGGAACCTCCTCACGAGTGCTTAATACTTGATGAAAAAAAAATTGAATATCGAATTTACGAGATAACTTTCGGAACTCTGCGGTCACTCATCCAAGTACGGAACCTCCTCACGAGTGCTTAACTTCATTGATCTGTCGCTTGACGTTAAGACTGCTCGACCATCATCTTGATTTGTATGTCTGATGACAGTTGACACATACATTTGGTTATTTAAAACTTTCCCTTCAATCTAAAATATCCGACTAAGCTTTAAAAAAACCATTAATAATCACACGATTATTAATGATTTTATTATTACTATTATTATTATAAATTATTAATACAGACTGAGATCTTATTACATCTCTGGTGATCAGCAGAGATCTTGCCAGATTTTCTCTCTCGTAGATTCTAAAATATTGAATCGTTCATAGATTTCATTACATCTACTGAGATCTACTTACATGAACGTGGATATCACATGTTACATCAACTTAGATCTCCGTTATACATGTAATGAAACGAACTGAGAAAGAAAAATTCCCAAAATTTTGATCTCAGTAGATCAATTTTGATTTATTTCTATCGCACTTGATCAAATCTCATTTTTCACGGGCGATAAACCATGAATTAGTATTTTTAGTGCATTAAAATTCGTTAAATAATATTTTTAAAATAATCATAATTTTATCTATCAAACAAATAAATACCAAGAAAAATTGTTAAAATATGACATTCTAAATACGTTCGTGTCATTACCCAATCAGATAAACTGAAAAAAATGTTTGAATCGCGTTTATTAACAATTAAATACCTTGATTGTCAATGTTACGTGTTCAAAGTGCAGTAAACAACTGCTCTAAAGTTTATAATCGTCGATGAAGACTGAGAAAGTGGATATATAATTAAAGTGGATATATAATTAAAGAACTTACGTATTTCGTCAGAGCTGATCTTGGCACTCTGTTGGCTTTTATTCTGGTCGCCAGTGGTTTCCTCGAGGTAGGCAGCTCCCTTGGGTAATTGACCCTCTGCAAAATGCGAAATAATGCAGCAGAAGGCAATAAGAAAAATAAAATAATCTAGTATATACGCGCTCTAGGTCGTTGATCATTCCACGGCGTTGGCACGTGACGATTAAGCAGGATGAAGTGTTAAGATTTTTCTGCAACTCACCTCTTGCCTTTTGCAACAGAGTAATAGTCGGATTTTGCGCACGAGGGAGTCGCGGCGTTGAGGCAGCAAGGGTGTTCAACCCTTGGGACGGTACAGAGTGAGAGTTTACGATCCTCGTAGTAATATTGTGAGCGATGTTATCCGATGCTTTGTCCTCCTCCTCCGCCTTCTTCTGTTTTTCCTGATGGTCTGCGCTGTTCAACGGAGATACTGGCGCTCCGCTGTCCGACCAAGCCTACACAGAACAACGAAAGAACACTCGATGCAAACGTTCCAGGAGGAATAATACATTTCTAATGCCAGTCACGTTCCAGTCGAGCCGTGACAGCCGATATGAATATCACATACAGCCAAGAAATATATATCGATTCAACTTATTGAATCTCGTGCTCGAGTCTTGCATACACGGGGAATTTTTTAAAATGTAACTTACGGTCAAATTTACGGTATTCAAGCAGAGCTTTTTTGTGCTTTAAAGCTGAATATTTTAATAATCATACATTTTTAAAGGCAAAAGCTTTCATTTAGAAAAATATCTAATTTAATCGAAAAAGTAATTTTTTGAGGAGCTTTTTAATTTTTTCACCAATTAGAGCTTTCGACTTTTTAAGAAGCTCACTCGAAATAATTCCGAATCCTCGGCAAAATGCCGCGTTGAGCTTGCGAAAAGCTCGCTTTAAAGAGTGGAGCTTTGAAGCTTGCATTAAGAAATGTTGACAAATGTTGCTATTGGGTTTGAATTTTCAGAGCTTTAAAATTTATATTAATAAGTTTGTGCTTGCAATCGAACTTTTATTAAATTTTTTGTTATTTTCTCATCAAAAGCTCAATGTATTTAAAAAGGGTTTTTGTCGAATAATCCACTGAGATCGAGTTTCACAATAGAATGAATTTGATGGATAAAAAAAGCTCGAATATCATTTTGACAGCTGATCAGAAATTCATATCAGCTGTAACGGGTCAGTAGAAGAATTTTTCTCAGTCACGATATTCGATCGAAAAATTCGAAATATATTGTGATACATAAAATGTATGAAAATGTGTTTTTCAATGATTCATATTTGTTGTTCAATAGTAAAATTATAGCTTTTACAATCGATTTTTTTAAATCAAATATATATATATATCCATCTTTGTTGAAGAAACAATACTCATATTGAGTTTTTTTCATTACTATATATTTATATATTTAAATAGACAGATTTAATTTTTAGTTTTGAATTTTCATGAAAAATATGAATTAAACTGAAAAAATTTTATCTGGATAATCAGTATTTTATTTAACTTTTAATATTTAATTTTTAATATATTACTTATAAAGCTTTCGAGCTTTCAAGCTTTTTCTGGATTTATTGCTTGAAAAAATATATTCATACATCCAGTAATTTTCCTCTGGAATTTGGATGAAAAATATTTCAAAAGCTTTCGAGCTTTTGGTTTTTATAATCGCTTTTAAATGATTTATATCTAAAAAATTTATTTTTATGTGAAGTTAAGAGTTATTAACAATTTTGGAAATTGAAGTAAAAATACGAAGCTTTAGAGCTTTTTGTAATTTCAACTCCAAAGTGTTTGCGATTTTTCCAATTATTTTTTAATTATATTTATCAAAAAAAATTGAACCTTTTCATTTCATTTTCTGAACCACAGCATCTCGAGCTTTTGAGCTTATTAAAAATATTATTATTCAGATAATATGGCTTTACCTTCTTCGTTTTAAACCCAAGATATTTCAATTTTGAGCTTTTAAGCTTTTTGATAATGTAAGTTCCTTCACAGTTCCAATTGATTTTAAAATTTTAGATAGTTGTTTTCCAAATTTATTACTTTATCAGACATTATTATTTCACGTAGATAATTGGAGCTTTCGTTGACTAATTCTGCAGTTGAAAGCTCACACAAGCTCTTGAGCTTTCGAGTGATCTATTAACGTTACTCAGGTCGACCTTAACGCTTAAATTTGCTAATGTGAGCTGTTTCGAATTGTTCAATAATGAGAGCTTTTTCAAGCTTTTGAGTTTTTCAAACTTTTCTTATTTGAATTAATATTTTTCATCAACTTTTTTCGGCAGTCATTATTCGGACTCCCATTTATAGTGGGAAACCATTGAAGGGGTGAAAGGAAAAATTCTCAGGACACTCTAACTGAACCGGGAGTCGAATCCCGGATTTTTCGGTTACGCGCCGACTACTCTTCCAACTGAGCTACCTAGAACGTCGTACCGTCCTCCTATTCGTTCCAACACTTAGCCAATGGTTCTTCCAAAGGTGCTTTAATTCATGTTATTTGTTTGTTTTACCACCCACGACCAACCACCTCAAATGATCAACTTTTTTAAATGTATTTTCAAATAACTGAATTGTTTATCTTAATTGTTTTTTTAAAGGTTCGGCGGTCCGAATAGCCACTTTCACTTTGTTTTAGTAATGTAAAATAACTTTTGTTTGAAAATTTAAATTGCAAGCTTTTTGAATGACCTTAAATATATGTATATATTTTTTATAAGATATTAACCTGCGGTTTTTTTCGTCGGCTCAAAATGGGACTCTCGAAGGAGACTGGTCGGAATTCCTTGCGCTCAGCAACGGGGCTTGCTCCAGCGCTGGAAGGCGTCCAAACTGGTGGTATACCAGCATCCTTTTCCGTATTCTTGCCTCGCTCTGGACTTGGCTGCTTTGGTGGGGGTGGAGGTTCGCTGCCTGGTGACCAAACACCTGTCGACATAATAAATCGATCCCATAAATCTTGTTTTTATTTTAAAATCCCCGTGGGGAATCCGGTTGCTATGCCTGGAAATTTAGTAGTGTAATATCGAGAAACAAATATCACACCGGATGCTCAATGCTCAATATTTTAAACCACTCGTATTTTTAGGTTACTTCACTCTTTGCTATCAGCTATAACACACTTATACAGACGTGCGCACATCATAAACGACATTCAATTAATTAGTTAAATGTCATTGTGATGCAAAACAATCGTTAAGGCAGTCAGTTAACAGTGTAACGCATGCTGCAAATATGTCAGACACATTCAGGTCACTCGCTGTCAATAATATACTATTTTGGCGAAGCAATTAGTTTTCATATGCCAGATTATGGCGTCCACATTGATTTCTGCTATCAAAGTTCGTTAGAAGACCTGTCACCCTATTTTGCACAAAAAAAAATATCCATAATTACCATCAAACTATTCATGATTTATAATATTATTATACAGTGATTACATAATAATATTTATTTCATTAATTTCAAATAATATCGAATTTTTATCGCAAAAAATTTTAACATACAATTTTTATTTTTTAAAAAAAGCTTATGAGCTCTATTGGCTCCCGGGATATCGAGCTGCTGATGAAATTGTTTAAATGATAATTTTTGGGGGGGTAATAATAATAAGTATTTAAATTTATAAAAAATAATTTCAAGTTTAATTTAATATTTTTAACATGAGAAATATACCGATTACAAGAAAAGTGAACAAAATAATAATGCAGACCAAAATTTAATTATAAAAGTGATGAAATAATTTAGAACCCTACTCGAACGAATGAACCACGAGAAATGGCTGCCGGAAATGCGAAAACCCGGCTATTTATTAACGTTTTAGTTGACAATTTTTATGTGGAAGGAGGTAAAATGCTCTCACATCAAACGCCACGAGTTTGCTTGATTAGAAATTTGGAAAACCAAGGCTCCTGGCCTTGGAGAAATCCGGAATACATCGCCAGCAATACTTGTGCATTCGAATGTCTTTCAAAATTGTTTTAATAATTTATAAAAACGTTAAGTGCTCAGCATGTAACATAAGATCATTACCTTTTGAAGTTTTAGCCAAATTTTCATGAAAAATATTTTTTTGCAATTAAAAGTTTGAATTAAGAATTCAACTAAGGTTATGTGATTGCAATTTTACATTCAAAAATATTCAAGAATTTTTATTTCTTTCCTAAAAATTCAAGCTTTCAATAGCGTTCGATAAATGAAAAAAAAAAAATTCTGATTAAGATTCTGCGTTAAATTGTCAGAGATAAACAGCTGTATTTATTGAAATTTTTCACCCGATTTTGTGACATTTCAAGGGACAAATTTGTGTAGACAATAATTTCACATAGCTGCTACATGGTTCCTCATTAAAGTTCCTAATAGCAACTGTCAAATACATTAACGTTGTGTACTAGCTGTCGTTCAAGTGACCGTTAAATACTAATGTGTATAATGCGCAGCGCCAGGAGGCATGCGGTGGCTCAACGGTTGCCTCGTCTGGATGGCGAACTTTGTGGTTTGCATTGTGCTGAAAGTTTGGCGCGAATAGCTGAGACGGATAAAAAAATGAGAGACGGATGAAATGAAGCAAGATCAAAATGGAAAGAGGCTGCTGAGAGGTAAGGGAGCGTTGGGAATGATGCTAATCTTGGCTAGCAGAGGCGTATTACATGAAAGGCATATCTTTTCTGCCACTTTCGTGGCGGATTACGCGCCTGTGAACCCTTCAATGGTGATGAAAGTGTGAGGATGAATAAATTTATCGCTGAAAATCACCTTAAAATTACAATCTTTTATTTCTTTTACTTTTTTCTCTGTATTAATTTATTAAATCATCCTGATGTATCGTTATATTCAAAAATAATTCTCTAATTTTTGAGAAAAAATCATTTATTAATTTTTAATAAGGATTCAAAAAGCTTATACTTCATATTTTATCAAAAACATTGAGCTTTAAAAAAGCTTTGTTTTTTTTTTTTTGTAAAGATCTTAAAATATATTTATATACATAGATTTTATTTCAGAATTAATTAGAGCTTTTAAACATTTATTAAAAAGTTAATTGAAGTTTTCTTATTTATAAAAAATAGTTAAAATTTTTTATTTTTATTTTATTCAATATACATGTTTTTTAAAGCTTGCGATGAAATTTTAATTTAGATATTTCGAGCTTTTACGAGAGCTTTTTAGATGAAAATTTTACTACACAATAATTTCGAAAATAATTTCTTTTGTTTTCGACAAAATACGAACAAAATTAATTTTTTTTTTTTGAAATTATATTTATATTTAATGACGATGTAGAGAATTGTTTGAAAATAATGGTGTATTTTCATGCGATTCGAGCATCAGATTACACTATTGTTGGATTTACAAATGGATTTCAATGTGGATGGATCACTCAACGGCATTGAAGGAGGATTAATTAGATACTCGATGATGTTTGTCGTATTTTGTTACAAATCATGCTTGCAGAGTTTAAATATTTTAACAGTTTCAGAATGATGATGAAATACAATTGTTGTGCGAGCATGGAGAATTTAATTGGTAGAAACCTCTCAACAGGCACGTTTATTATATCGAGTTTCTGGAACACGAATTTCATGGGCTATGCCAACTCTATTTCCACCATCCGCAGTTGGTCGAGCCAATTAACAATGAGCCCATTACAGTGGGAATGAAGCTCAAGAATAAAATTACATCTTCATCATGCAAACGAGGTCATGACTGAAATATGTATTTGTTAACACGTACAAATCGGTTAGTATATGTTTAAAAATGGGTAAAAATAATTGGCAAAGCTTCAAATAAATCCAAAAACAAAAAAAAAAACGGAATTCTTATCAATGGAAAAATTTTCTCGAATTTTTGCCAAAAAACCGTAAATACCATCCCAAGAGTTTTTCAAGAATAACATTTATTATTGCATTAATAAACTAAAAAATTGAATTTCCATGGATTTTGAAAACAAGTTCTACATCGTTTAAATCATCGAAATAATATAAAAAAAATTTTAAATCCATCAATATTTATTAAATTGTTTTTTTTTTTTTTGCAATTGTAACAATATGAAATTTTTATTTAAAATCTTGTGGCAGTGATTGCCGTTATATTTATTTTTGCTACAAAATTTTTTTTCTCAGTTATTGTAAGTATAGAAAAAAAAGTGACAGGAAAATAAATGAGTTGTATTTTCCTATGCGATTAATCAAAAATTTTTTTACCGAGGCTTACAGGTTGTAAAAAAAAATATTATTATATACACCATGAACGAACACATTATTCATATTTCAAACAACATAATAAATTGTGGGTTGCACGTGAAAATGCGTTTGAAACACGCGATTTACCTGGTTTCGCCGACGAGGCCTTAAACTTTGGTGCAAGCATATTTTCTGTAATACAAAAAGAAAAGAGCAAACTCATGATATTGCAGTCCAAGTTGATGTTTGTTGTCTATTCATAATTGCAAGTGGTTATGAGAAACTTCAGATGTAACGAAGATTATCAGTAGTTGCAGAAGCCAAGAGAAGTACTAAATGCACATCTGTTCCATTTTGAATTTCCCTATAACTATGTATATATACTATTATGTATGCAATCGACCTATTTCTATATAAACCAGCGTGGCGTAACAGTTTATGCATGGAACTTTGAGAGACAAGATCACATTAATGTTTGCTCATTGATAAACTTTGAATTACTTTACGTGAATTCGTGTACAAGAACCGAAAAATGAACTAAACAAAATACAGTTATTTATCTCCAGTACTTCAAAAACTCTCAAAAATTACATAAGCTAGTTTATTGTATATATATATCGCTGGTCTAAAGCCGAAAATACGTAGAGAAAAAATTCTCTTGCTGTTTTAAATCAGAATATCTTCAAAACTACTAAAGATAACATTTTTTTCCAAGAGACTTTTTTTGTAGAGAATTTTATTAGTTACAAAAAAGGTCATTATCAAAATTTGTTTAACTCGTATTCTTATCAAGATATTATCGTTTTAAAGATCTCAACTCAATGTATAAACAATTCAAGTGATTGCGTATTTTTTTTACAAAAAAAATTTGGGGCAATTTTTTGTGCGCAATATCGAAGATATTTTGTTGCTCAGTCGGTGAAAACAGTGGTGGATCAATTGTTCGCAAGGTTGTTGCAGGATTTTTAGCTGGCAGAAAATTTACATGGGCGCGCATCGAACGCTTGATGAAAAAATGTCTAGACAGGCTTTCCATCAAGCACACGGAGACATTTTTTTTTTGCACAAGTTTCTTTTGCATAAGAGAGAGAGAGAGGCAAGTCGGAGGACGGAAAGAGGAGGCCACAGTAAAGCCTATGTGCCTGAAGCGGCGCCCGCTAACGTTCATGAATATATAAACGTGCTTGATGAGCTTTCAGAGTGCGACTCGTGCTCGTATTCGGTCGAGGAAGATTAGACGGGCTTGGGTTCTTGCTCCTTAGGCGAAATGCTATCAGCGTGGCGCTCCTTGTTTATTTTTTGTCAGCTAATACCGTATACGATGTAAGATATCATTGTTACCGAGTTCTTGCTGCCTTCGGCAAGCTATACATGAGCTAGTTAACAGGTTCAAATGACCCACGTGTTTCCCACTTTGTTTTTGTCTGTCGCGACAGTCAACGGCCGTCTTATCAACTTGTGCTCACAAATAAATCCATACTAATTTAAGATATCCATAAAGTCTTGAAAAATTAATTTTGTCGCAAATACTGATAAAATAGTAACCACTATGTATATATACATAGTAGAATCACTGTGAAAACATTATTTGAAAAACACTTGTAAAGAAATAAATACTTTTATAATTTTATTTTACTACAACTATTCAACTATTTAATTCATTGTAATAGTTATTTCACCATAATAACAATTTTAATAGTTTAGGAAATTTTCACCCGATAGTATAGATTATTTATCGATTTACATGGAATAAAAAATTACTATGCTTTTAAAAAAACCCAAACATAGTGAAACTATGAGCATAGTGAAATTTATATTGTTTGTGTAAAAAATTTAAAACGTTGAGACAACATAGGAAATTTTTTATTTTATTTTTGAAAGCTACGATACTCATAGTTGATATTACTATGCATAGTAAAATTACTATGCAAAGAGATAAAATTCAAATTCGGTATATTTCCACGCGGAAAACATATTTTCAAACATGATCAATTTTTAACGTTAATAGTACTAACTATTGCCCATAATAGTACTGCTCTATGCATAGTATAAACTACTATTCAATATATTTTCAAGAAAAACAATAGTTTTTATCATAACTAATAAAATTAAAAAATCACCGTCAAATTTACTGTTAATAGTGTAGCTACTATGTGCATAGTAAAAACTATTATTCGGTATACTTTGAAGAAAAATGTTTTTGATTACATAAATTAAAATTATTAAAGATTATAGTCTCAATCCTCATGAATAGTGAAAAATTACTATGTACGTTCATAGTGATAACTATTATTCGATACTCGTTGAAGAGAAAAACGTTTTTATAAATGATAAAATTACTATGCTTATGATAGCAACTATTGTTTATAGTGAAACTACTATGTGCATAGTGATGACTATTTTTTAAATCCATTTTACATCATTGATAAAAACTTTACATTCAGACCTAGTCAATATTACCTTTGCTTATTTTTCATTCGAGTCTTTGACGTTTGTCTCTGTAAATATAGTCTGTGCACTCTATCGACCTCGAAGCTTAGTTCAGGCGTTCAAGTGAGAATTTTTTTTCTACTCCGTCACCAATGTTGACGATAATACTGTAGCACTCTTGCTTCTATTGAGCTTGGAAGTAATTACTCACGTATGTTAATGGATTAATTTTGTACGCGGTCAAGAGCTCTTTTCATATTAGAGCACTACTATACCAGTATTACTATTATCGCGATTCACGGCCTATATAGTTCTGGTAATCCGATCTGCTTACGTAACGGTAGAATTAGGAAACTGTGACAGGCTCTTGCTGTACATTATGGATTGCACAATGTCTGATGCTTGAGTCAACTTCCGCCGGTGCCGGTTAATAGCCAGTTTTAATTTTGAAAATTCAAGTCTGTGCTTATTTTCGAAATGTGAAACTGTCAAAATTCTAACCGACATTTCATACCCAACAATTTGTGTCGTTTAATTAGTTTTCTAATCAAAATATCAATACGAAAAAAAAAAAAACTTTTATTGTGTATTGAAAATTGATGCGTCAACGGATATTTATTGTTTTTTTTTTTTTCAATGCTAAAATAATCGGGAAAATTGTTTTAGAATTTTTTTCTTATCAAAATAATGGTTTTTTTCATGACTAATTTATTGCTTATTTTCATTGTAAAATCTTTGGTTAAAAACACATTTATTTAGAATATTTTTTTTTTTGCGGAGCTATTGATTGAACTTTTTTTTACAGATTTTTTTTTGCGTTGTTCTGACTTGTGCGTGATTTTTATCCAGAACGGAAGTTTTCACGCTGCAAAACACACGGTGAAGAAAAAGTTTTTACAAGAAACGACGGAGAAAGAAAGTATTAGAGGGTAGATGCAGAGTATATGATGATCTCGCTTTTGTCGCAAAGTTGCGGTCACTTTCAGGAACTTTTGTCGCCGTGGCAACCTGTTGGATCCAACTATAAAGTCGTTTTTCTACGATCTCGTGCACTTGGTTGACTCAATTTTATGCTACTTATCTGTGTGATCACACTCACTTTTTTCCAGCATTGTTTAACCACTTTGTGCGACAGTTTTTGAGCAAAAGCACTGAGAATTAATAAGGTATTTTTATCTCTTTCTTTCTATTTCAGCGCGGAGATTTATAGGCGTTTCGCCGGTGCGTGCGACCGACAACTTGCGGGAGGTGGAGGCAGACTGAGGCGTCGTGACGCCGAGAAGCTCTCGTGCGCCGGAATATATAGTTTCAGTGGTAGGAGTACGTCAGTGCAAGCACACCGGTAGCAAAAGTACTTCACGTCCGTTTCCGTTCGTAGGTACAGAAATACACGCGAAGAAAATTTTTTTTCAATAAAAATTCCCGTGAAAATTCACGCTGTCACTATATTTATTTTTTTAGATTTTTTTTTTCCCATCACACGTTATGTCGTCTTAACTATATAGCATGGCATTTCGATGCAGAGTATACGAAAGATATTTTATATATTGGGAAATTCGATTCTCTATATAGAAGAAAGATCCTATCATTATTTTCCGTCATATTCTTTCGTATTTTTATTCCAGATCAAGAAAAAAAAAGAAAAAAAAATCCTTTTTCTCTCAGTATCATAGACTGAGAAAAATGGAAATTTTTTTTTTTGTGTGAATTCCTAAAATGTCAATAATTTACAAAATTTCAAGGTCAACGGAATTTTGGTTTCTTGCTGTTTCTAAACAGTGAATTTTTTCGAAATTTTAATGTTTTTTAATCATAAATTGAAGAAATTTCAATTTATGAATTTTTTTTCTTCTGAATTTAAATTATAAAATGCAAAAAATTGAAATTTCGAATATAATTATTTTTATAATAGTTAAAAAATCGTGAAAAAAAATTATTTTTTCACATTTTATAAATTTTAATTTTTCAAATTGATATTTGCCTAATAATAAAAAACTTATAAAATTGAATAAAAACCATTGTAAATATTTCTCAACATCCTTAAAACATCTTTTTATAATAAAAAAAAAAGGATATTTTCATCATTTATGTTAATTTTATACAAATTTTCTGTGCAAAGCATGAAAAAAAAAAAAAAATCAGAAAGGATTTAACGGAATTTTTTTTCTTTAGCCGAATAGAAACTTATTTACATGCAGATCAAACGAATTGAACGATTCACGATTTTCCCAGAAAGTTTAAGCGTTTGGAGAGTAAATAGAGCAAATCAGTCTGCAATGTCGTTGTTAGTCGAGACATATTTATTTTTATTTTTCCTCTAAGTTGTCTCTCGAGAAATTATCTGAGCGTTACAGAGTTTGAACACGTAAAATCGAGTACTAAAAAAAAAATATTTGTGTTTTTCCCGGCTTATGTGCCGACTATGAAGAGCGTGTTGATGACGCGCTCAATCGCGATTCTTCGCGTGCCGCCAACGAAACATTGGGATAACGACGTTTACTTTCAGAACGAGAAAGTTCGATGGAGGACGCGACGTCAAATCGAATTTTTCGCGACGGAAGAAAAACGCCTGGGGATGAAATAAGCTCGGGAGAACAGTGGACGGGATGGTAAAATATTTCTCTGGTCGGTATATGTGTATATTCGATATAGTAAAGCCGTATAGCGTAGAGAAAATTCTATGTGGAGAACGCCGCAGATTCGCCGAATCGAGTTTCTTATTGGATTTCCGTTTCAGAAGTCGAGTGTATTTTCCGGTGACGTTCCTCTCAAGATGGCGAATGAAATTGCATCGTTCTCATCGACAAAACGAGATCGTTGCAATGTTATTACGAAAAAGCCTTTGGATTCTCACTTTATGACGCGGCAAGACGCTTTATTTGCCGGAATTTAGTATTGGACCATGACGCTTAAGTATATAATCGCTGATTGGAATTGGTCCATAGAAAAAATTGAAATTTTCTATTTAATTCCTTATTAAAAAATCTATTACAATGAAAATTTCACAAACAAATCATCACAATTTGATGAATCACAATTCAAAAATGACCTGATTAAAAAATTTCAAAAAAACTTTTTTGTATCTTTTCAAGTTTTTGAATTAAACTCGGTTTTTTTTATTTTCATTTTTCAAAATGTCTCAAGAAATAATAAAGCTAGGAAAAAAATTTTGTTTACATTTTTTTTTTTTTTAATTCTATTTTTAATCATTTATTCCAATAAAATTTTTTCTTATCTTGTTTAATTAATAAAATTTCTACGTTAATTTTAATTGGAATGAAAAAAGAAAATTTTGTTGTTTTTTGCCTACATTTAGCCTAATTAGATGTCGGCATTTTATATATATGGAATAAAAAAATCAAATTATCGAAATTTTCAAGCTTCAAAAAATGTTTAACTTTTAAAAATAAGTTATTTTTACTTAAAAAAAAATAAATTAATTAATAAGAATCAAGAATATTTGACATTTTTCTCAACTTTTTGAATAAAATAAAAAATATATCCAATGTAACTTAATTTATTGCTCGATAAAACTATTGAAACATTGTCTTATTTTCACAGACGTCTTCTTGTATAAGACACTCAAACAATATATAGATACAGAGTACAGCAATTTAATTATACCCAGCTGACTCGTCCATCATTATTTTTTAACGAACCATCTTGAAAAACTTCAATGCAGTAATAAACTCAGCAGGCGCAAAACTTCTTAACGTTAAAGTGTCATTGACAATTGGATGTAACAGTTTCCCCGTTCATCAGCAGCTGCGCACTAAAACTTTTGCAGAATTTATAACCCTCACCCCGACCAAAATTTTAACTTTTAATATATAGAAGAAAAAAACAAATAATAATAATAATATAAATAACCCTGTGAAAAATGTAATTAAATTAATTTAATAGACAAACAACGAATCTCGAAAATGAATAGGAAAAAAAATTTTTTATTTCACTTATAATTGTAAAAAAACACACATTGTCAAAGTGCTTGACAGATGGACGAGCAAGTTGAATATTTCGACGTGGTTATAACGAGCTGTAACGGCGGAAGTTTAACGAGAGCAACGCGATGGATGTCAAATATAGCCACGTGCATTTATTGATTATTGTAACCAATAATAATTTAGCAATTCAGCCAAATTCATTGGCACATGTGCATTATTGCGACATTAACAATGAGATTCGTTATATTAGGACAAACGAGCAAATTGCCAAATTTACTTGCTAAACTATGGCCGTAACATATTTAAATAAACGGATGCCACAATCGTGAGGTGAAGTATATTTAAACATCTCAAAAAATTGTCTAATATATTTTTATTCGATTTTATTGAAAAAAGGAAATTAAAAATCACTTGAGAAAAAAAAATTTCACCGGAACCAAGCTTAGGCATATTTTTTTGCGTATAATACGCGAGTTTAGAAGGCAATTTGAAAGTAACGTCGAAATGAATTATTTATTTATGTTACCGGTGACTGATCAAACAGATGATTAAAACTCGAGTTTTTCATTCGCAGTGAATTTTAATTTTGCATTATTATCAATGAGATTATCAAACGGGCTTTTTTGTAATTATTATTATAAATTCTTTGTTGTTCAAAGATCATCATATTTGTTTTTTATTATTAAATTGTGATCAGTAGAGGTATTTTTATTTTTAATTAATAGTGCGTCAGTTCGAATACTGTCATAAGGGCCTGAGTAATTTATTTAAAATTGAGGAATTAGTTTCTCCACTCATGGACGACAAATCACCACCCTATACAAATCAAGAAAATAATTTATTTAATTAAATTTTAACCACTGAGCCAGAATGTAATATTTTTGAAAGTGTTTTTTCAACATTTTTTCGATTTTAGTGGTCATTTAATTTTTTTTCAATACATATAGTATATTTTTATCTATCTATAAATAATTTCTATTACTTTTCAATCGATTGATATGATAAACAATTTTTATTAGAGGAGACTGCGGACGCAGTTGGAACACAGTGCCAGTTGAAACAGTAAGGTTTAAAAATCAGTTAATAATAATTCATTAAATTTTGATAAATATTCATGTAACGAATAACACAACAACGCATCAACACAAATTTTTTTGTAATAACTAATATAGAACCGTCGGAATAAAATATTTACTGTTTTACGGTGTCTGAAAGAAATCCCTATAGCTAAGTGTGTGTGTCACACACACACACACACACACACACACACACACACACACACACACACACCGTTGCAGAAGACAATAACTGCAAACATTAATTTTAGTTATTTGACGGGACAGATGGCAGTTTTCTTGACTGCGGAGTTCTGCGAAGGCTGGGTGCTGGATGGGTACATGGAGCATCCGGACCTTTGTGGACCTTTAGCAGGTCGGAGCCTGTCCGAACCTGTCCCTACTAGGTATAGATTAATTAAGAGGACTGAACTGCAGTCAGTCGCGCACAGCCTCGAGAACTAGAAGGACGTTTCTCTGTTTAAATGGTGTCGATTGTAAAAGCGTTTAAAAAAGCCATTAAAATGATCTAAAAAATTTCAAATTCGAAAAATATTCATCTAATATGTTCTGGAAATTATTTAAAAAAATTAAATACGTCCGTATTGTTGAGAAAATAAAAAAAATATCCCATGTATTCAAAATCCACATATATTTAATTTTTCAGTTTATTAATGCAATAACAAATGTTTTTCATTAATAAATAAGTACTTACGAATGAAAAAAATAATTTATCGAAAATGAGAACACTTTTATTGTAAATATTTAATTAAAATCAAAGGGTGTTTCAACTACAACCTGCTGGGTGTCAATTTGAACAGAGAACAAGTAAAAAGTTTTTTATGGATAAAAATGTAACCGATCATTGTATTTTAATTTTGATAAATTTTCATAGGACGATATAGTGTTGGAAACTATTGTGCCAAAACTGATGGCTTGATGATTTATACTTTCAACACAATAAATTCTAATGATTTTAGTGTTTCAACTGCGTCCAGTCTCTCCCCTACGATTCTGACTCATAATTTTAGTTAAAAAAATCTTAATCCACATATTATTAATATTTCGTTTGTTCTAGATTGTCAATTTTAATATCCAACTAAAATCGCGTACTTTGATTTTGTATATATATGCATTTGATACATTGATTGTCATCAGAGTCGAAAGCTGTTGAAAACCGCGTTTTAATTCATCCTAGCTTGATGATAATTAATTAAACACTGGAAATATGAACATTCCTCTACAATTATGAGTATATCTATATTTTTTTCGTCTTTGACAGCTGAGCGATAAATGGCGCTGATCGATATATGTCGAAGTATGCGTAAAATTTAAACAATAGATGGTTAAACCATAATTCATACCCCTTATGCGACTGATGGTAAGTTACTGACAAAAAAACTTCATTATCAGATCTAAAAATACGTATGGAGACGCGTATTGAATGAAAAAAAAATCGGTAAGTACTTGAAAAAACAAGTAAAATTTTTTTTCTTCAATCGCGCTAATGACCATTGAATTTTTTCAAATTGCAATCAAACATTATTCAAACTATTATCTAATCACCTGTCTCACTTTTTGTGCTGTCTAGCGAGCTTTTACTGAAATTTTACACCAGTAAAACAGTATTTTATAGGCAACGGTAAAACTGTTTCTGTAATTTTTGTTTGTTTTTTTTTATGAGATTGTACTTCATTTTCTTCTATTGATCTTGTATAGTTCAATCGTTTGATATTCGTTTGAGAGTGTTTGATAGCTATGTATCGTCGTTTGATAGTTGTTCATTTATTTGTGATAAATTTTTCTTTTTTTTATATTAAGTTAGCCCCACGAGTTGTTCCAAAAAATTTTTTTAACTGATCATTCGATACAGAATCACGTAAAGAGGTTTGATAGTACAAATTTAACGTTTGATAGTGGTTTACTTATACTTTATACTAAAAATAAACATCATACTTCTATAACAACCTTGATTCCGGGTGTGAAAAAAATTATTTCTACCGTTTATTCAATGTATCATCATAAAAAGGAACATTACACTATCGTTGATAAATTGTCAATGTGCAATTCACATTGAAACGACCAACCGGTATTCAAAATCCTCAAAAGTTGAAGTGTTTAACAGATGTTTTCTATACCGCTGTTATGAAAAATACTTTTTTGATTCGTAATGTCTAAACTGCTCGATAGATTTCGATGAAAATTCGTAAATAGATATAACAAAACAATTGTCTTGGAACTAAAAAAAAATTTGTGAAAATCTGTTTTCCACAGATATATTTCTCATTATTTTATATCTGAAGAGGCGGAATATGCACAAAAGTCTGATGTATATCTGTAGATATACTGTTAACATGTTGGAGGGAGGGGATAGCGCGTTCAGCGGCAGTAGAAAAAGCCAATATCCCCTACTTATTGTGTGGTCAGACACAGTCTACCTTGGTTCTTACTGAACCATTTTGGTTTAAAGTTGGTACTCGCTGCTTACGGTCATCTTATCGGTTAAAACTATACCACATCCATAAAAAACTATGTAAATATCTTCACTTAACCGAAAATAATTCTATCATCGATAAAAACTTTTCCCATTTTTTATCAAATGGAAAAATTTTCTTATACTTTTTTTCGAATAAATATATATTTTTTTTTTTGCTCTAAAATTATTTAATTCTATTCCGATAGAATATTTAAGATAGTAAAAGAAATAAAGAATTTCATTCAGATTTTATGTATACGGAAAAAAAACCGAAGTTATTTTAATTTTTACGTTGAAAAAACGAGTTTTTCTTAGTTAAAAAAATTTGATGAAGAAAAAAATAGTCTTAGATGGTAGTACAATGTAAAAAAAAGTGTGCGTAAAGTATTAATGAATAATATAACGCACCTTGGCGAAGCAGAAAACCTTTGGAGGAGTCTTTCAAAGCCGTGTCGATCTCGTGCAGCAAATCAGCGTCATTTGTTTTCTCTCCAGTCTCATAGCCATACCCTTCAACCAAAAAGCATGCCCCAAAAGTGCCGGATATTCTAAGACTTGTTTAATGTTAAAGAAAAAGTCTGCTACTTGTTTGTGGATTAGTTTTCAAGCAGGTTAAGTGCATAATAAAATACAGAGAGAGTTTTCGTATCTAGCAACAGCTAATAAAAAATTAGTGCATTGGTTGTGAGATGAGAGCGGTTTTACAGTGGGTTATTTATGGACTAGGTATAACCACGGGTTAAATTTTAATGTATTCTGAATTCGGTAACACCACGCGAAACTCTCTGAACATGGTTGCAATAAATATTTTACTATTTCATTCACTGACTTTTATAATATCTCCAAACTTTAGTGAATTTTTTATACGCTTTATCATCCAACTCTAACACGTAACCCTATTAAACAGCATTTAAAAAACAAATTAAAAAAAAAAATCATTTACCAACATTTTAAAATACTTTTAACATCAATAAAAAAAATTTTTATCACTTAAAAAAAAATCCCAAAAAGGTTTCATGAGAAAATTCTTCAATTCTTAAATTTGTACCAAAAAATTTGAAAAATTTTAGAAAATATATTAAATACAACAAATCATAAAAAAAAATTGAAAATAAAATGAGGTAAAATAAAAATTTTAAAATAATTTTTTCAAATATAATAAACGAGAAAAAAAATTTTTTTTTTTTCAAACTAGAACAATTTTTAAAATTAATGTTTTTTTTAAACATGCAAAAAATGGTATCACCATTTTTAATCTTAAAATTTTTCAAATTTTCATCATATTTTTCTCCTCAATTTTATTTACTCATCAAGGTGACAAAAACAATGCAATAACGACTGTTTTTCCCGAGTCATCCTTATCACGGTTCCATTTTTAGAGAGTGCACACTACACAGAGGGGATAGAAACCAGGTGAGAGTGGAGACTAGAGAGAAAGAGAAAGAGAGAGAGTGGGAAGTGTCGCTCGACACTCAAAACAGTGTGTGTTATTCCCCTCGCGGAAAAGCAGGCTCGGAAATAGACGAGAACTTAGACGGTGGTTTCGTCGTTAACCGGGATATACGTGGTCCAGGGCCAGTGGCCTATTTTGCCTGATAAATTTAGACGGTGAATCAGCGCGTCGCGTCGGCTTGCCATTCCAACTACATTGGAAAATAAACCGACAGTCTTGTATAACTGCATTAAACCGCCTGACGCAACGCCATTCGCTCGTGGTTGGCTGATTGTGAAGCTTGCCTGTGCGCAACAACAACCCATCAATATTTCCGACACTACAGCTAGGTCTATTCTTGAATCGTTTTCATAAATCACACATATCGATTAATTAATTTTTTCCAAACGCCACACAATATACAAAAATTTCGGCACTAGGACACACGCAGCGTGCCCTCGAGGCATCGTAGCCTCAATATAATTTCTAGGTTAAGAGTTAATGATGTCACACACTTGTTTTCATTAGTTGCGAGCACATAAAATCTGCGGGTGCACGTGTTAGTGTTACACAGAAACACAAAAAACTCCGCAGGAATTGCAGTCATAAAAATTGGACGATAACACACGCGACGAGCACTTGGATTGTCAGAGTGTCAATCGAAAACGGGAGAGCACAAAGCAATCGCTTCCATTGCATCACGACTCACCATCGTCAAGATTGCTTGTCGCAAGCACCAAAAACTCCTGCAGATGTTTGGGAAGCTTCTGCACATCCTGAATCTCCTTTCCATCAATGAGACACTTGGCAGCATCGCTGTAACGCTCACTGCACTCCACCTCGGTTGTCGTTATGACTTCACTCTGCTTCAGCACCTCGCCTTCATCGAGATTGATGCCAAAGCGGGTCATGCGGTTCTTTGCACGCTCGATAAACTCCTTCTCCATTGAGCTCATGTTTGAAAGCACATCCTTGTCCCGAGGCTGGGTCAGATCGACGTGCGAGCTGATCTTTATCACCTTGTGATTCTTCCTCTCTTCGCGCTCCAGCACTTTATCAATGTACTCGTCGTACATTTGGCGCCGGAACATCTCATCTCTGCTTGGAAAAATTGAAATGGACTTTGGCCGTTCAATCCTTTTACCACATCCAACCTCACACTGCCCATTTGCTTTTTCTTCGGCTTTACTGCAGTCAGCTGTTCGCATTTTTACCGACCCCATCGCTTCTTGCGCTCTGTCAGTATCCACAGTCACCGTCAGATGTCCGGCACGACTTACCACATGGCTGTCACCATTCTCATGTATTGCTACATCGTCTTGCCAACTTTCAAAATGATTAGTAGCGGCTGTTGGGGTAAGAAGCTTTTCTCGCGCGTGGCCGTGAAACTCTTCGAAGGCTTTACGCTCCTCCTCCTCCGCCAAAATCACTTCCTTCAACTGGTTCTCCAAGCGTTCTATGTACTTGAGCTGTCGTTCAATAAGCTCCGGCGGCAGCGAATGCCTGCGATTGATGCCTCGCTCACAGGAAAGACACTTGAGGTCCTCTAGAATTTGCGTGGCTGTTGTCTGCTTCAGCGAATCCGCATCTAGGTTTTTGCGTGGCTCCAAGTGAGCTCGAGGTGGAGCTTTGTCGAAGATACTTGTCGTATCGATGCAGGATCGATCCACGCGATGGACGGGCTTAGTTCTGGGTGGTGTCTCCGGTTTGTCGTCGATTAGGGCTGGATTAATGTGGCGAGATTGGTCGATGACACTTTGGTACTGCAGTCGCTTACGCTCGGGCACCGGCGACTTGTCGATTATCGCACTCTTCTGCGTAATTGGACTCTTGTTCAGGGAAATTGCAGTTTGAGAGGTGGCTGATACTGGTGATTGTATTATCAGTGCGCTATTGATACGATGAGCATCATTCAGCCGACTGGTCGACCCAGTTTCTCCAACGAAAATCCGTGTCTGCTTGGATTTGATGGCTTGAGAGTCGGTAATGAGGCTATTGCCACGCTCCACCGCGCTAAAGGCACTCGTGCCCTCGTATCTGCGTCGTTCCGTTGACAAATGTGGAATTTTTTCGCGTTCAGATCTCGCTAGCGTCAACCAGTCGGAGAGTCGTGTCGCCTTGGAACGATCTTGTTCAACAGTTTTATTCGCGCTCGTGACCCAAGTTGAATCTCTGGATATAGGGTTTTCTTTTATGATCTCCAAGAGCCGGTTGGGCGCTACTCGATTAGATTGGTTCTCATTTCGTTTGCTTTTCTGCAAATCCATGGATTCTTTGGACGAGTTAACTTGCAGACGGTAGTTCTTCGGTACCTTGATCTCATGATGATCGTCTCGCTTCATCTTATCCTCGTGGTAGCTACGGCGGTTGAGAAACTTTTTGTGCAGATCCAGAAGCTTGTCTGCGCTTGTGTGTACATCGCTTTGCTGTTGTGAAGGTGAGAGGCAAACTAGAAGACGGGGATTTTCACTCGTTGGAACGCCCATCCAACTTTTTGGACGCTTCTTCATCATCTCTGGATCTATCTCCTCCTTCTTCTCCTTTTGCTTCCGCTGTTCTTCCCCAGTCGCAAAACTTTCAGCCTCCTGAAATGTCGGCAAGTTCGTTGGGATATTGAATTGTGGAAGAGTTATCTCACTGATTATTTGAGCACCATAAGGCATTGACAGAATTTTTTTTATGCACAAGTCCTTGAGCAAGTCAGGTCTCTCGTCTTTTCCATGCCTATTTCTATCGTCTAATGACCTATAAAGACGGTCTTTCGTCGTTGAAGAATCGAAGTGAGCTATAGAACTCGTCCACTTGCTTTCTGATGACTTATTCACATTAGAATGAATGACAGTAATGCCGTCTGGCTCACAAGGGTCGTCAGAAACGTACTTTATGGTGCTTGGTGATCCGGACGTGCTGCTTGATTCCGAAGTAAGCTTTCCAACCTCCTCAGAGGCATCCCCTATATTGGTAGCACCACTTGACTCGTCCAGTGCCTGGTTATTTCCGTCTACTTCACATCTGGATGGCTTATTCTCAACGCACTCGAAACCTACCTCATCATTCGCTTCACCCCTGTCACGAGGTTTGACAATTGAATTATCAAAAGTCTGCAGACAATCATTATTCTGCACAACAGAGAGTTGAACCTCACAATTGACCTTGGCACAAGTCGTCAAACTTTGTTCCTCACACGTTGATACTTCACCGTCATCGTCACATTTACCATGCCTTTCTGTCTCAAGTGTTCCCACCGCTTTGTTGGCCCTTTTCTCTTCTACAGCAGGCCGCGAACTTTCGACCTCCTCGGTCTCACGTCGATATTCGACAAAAGCTATGCCAGCACTCGGCGCCAATGTCCCGCACGCACTCGAGCAGTCTGAAATTTTTCGCGCTTGAAGGTCTGCTAGATCGCGCGCTATTTCCGGGCGTGATGCTGCCGCGTCTTCATTGCCAATTTTGCACGCGTCATTATATAACTGCGACGTGCTTTTTTCTGATGGCATTGCGGCTGCTACGAGGCCTGGAGGGAGAGGCGGACGACGTGGCCCATCCCCAGAGCATTCTGCAAGCTCATCAATTTCAAGCAGGTGCGGTAGATCCGCTGCAGGTTTAGGAGGTCGTGCAGGCTCACTATCTTTGTTAAGAAAACTTGATGACCTCTTGGGAGGCACTGGTGCTTCTACATTGTCCAAAGAATCTTGCTCTTTGTTTCGGGAAACAAAAACCTTTGACGAATCACTCCTTTCATTTCGAAGGATTAATTTACTCTCATCTTGCAACTCCACGCTCTCTTGAGTCACATTGAAATTCACGTTATTATTACTTTCATTTGCACTGCTTTCTACATCAAAAACCCTAGCAAGCTCATCATTCTCTTCGTTTCGGCTTTCACGTCGGAATTTTCCAATTTCCTCGTTGATGAAATCACGAATGTGCTGCTCATCATCTGACGACAATTTCTCACCTTCTTCCTGGATAATATCGAGAAAACGATCGGCATGCCGTGTCTCTGCGAAATAAGACTCCAGAATCGCTCGTTTTCTGCGTCGACATCCACGCTCAGTTGCCATACTAGGCGGATCGCTCAACAGGTTGTCGAGATTCGGGAATTCGAGTTCATTGATGAAGACGCGAAGCTTATCCTCGACATTCCGAGTCAGTTGGCCTCGTTCTGCCCGGCTTGGCGTGCCTTTGTGCCGCTCATTAATTCGCTCGACTAATTTATCAGTTATCGGGTCTTTGGTGGAATCATCAGACAAATCACAACTATTAATTTGATTACCTTCAGGCTCACGGAAAGTTTCTTCACTCTCGGACAGTTCTGTCAGACTTTCTTCAATTATGGTTGATATTTCTTCGGGTGTGTAGCTGTCTGTTTCAGACTCTGCTTCAACGACTGGTCGGGTATTTGACGCCTCCACGTCACTGTCAGTGACCTCCTGAATCTCCGGTCCATCGTCGTCGGTTTTAGCTGCTGCCAAACTGGTTTGATGCTCGCCAAGGGTCAAGAGACGCGAGGCCAGGTCACTGGGCAACGGTTTCAATGGTTCTACTGGCTCGCACACGGTTATAATTGACGGTGCCATGTGCACGGTACTTTGGCCAGTCTCTAAAATACCCACGCCTGCCACGTGGCTCATCGTTGCCTCCATCGCCAGACCACTGACGCTTGTTATCTCCAGAATTCGCATTGCCGGCACTGTCTCGCGTTTTAGCCTGTACCTACGCCGGCCTGGCACACGCTCTGCTACTGGTATTGATCCAGTTGATGTCGACTCCACCTCCGTTGTTACCTTGACCGCCTGACCGTTGACCTTCGCCTCTGGCGCGCTTTCGGCTATTGATTCTACTGTCGTCGCGACTTTCGGCGCTGGATTCTCAAGGAGACTCTCATGGTCGGTTTTTAGTTTTGCGCTCGATTGATTGCTGTTTGAAGGCTTGTTTCGGCGCCTTCGGTTCTTTCTCCGTCCCGATGGCATTATCGATTGCTTGCTTCCTGTTTGTGCGGATTTTTTGCAAAACTGGTGATTGACTTGGATGAGCGGTTTGCTGTTAGCACACGGAATTATTGCGAGTGATAATGGGCTTTTTGGGGTATTAGCTAACCGAAAGGTTTTGTTCCTTGTTTTTTAACTGCTGCCTATTCATTTTTTCTATAGAACTCTTTTTTATACACTGAGAGAAAAATTAATTTCCATAAATAAATAAATTTTATAAATTTTTTAGATTTATTGATTTACAGTTAATATTTCGTTTAAAGGATTTTTTAAAAATACTTTACTTAATTAGTTTAAACAATATTTTAAGTAAATGAGGGACGTTATTTTTGGATTCGGAAATGTAGGTTAATCAATAGTTTCAATAAAAAACAGATATAACAATAGATTTTATAATTAGGAATTATTAATTCACAAGAGTTATCTAGTAAAAATTTTTTAAACGTCAGCATTTTTATAGGATACACGTAAAAAGATGTTTCAATAAATATTCCGGCAGACTATGACGGGTTTTACGGCTTGACAACGGCTTCTTGTTGCCCACATGACTAGCACTGTACAATTATTAAGGGGTGCGTGATTCTTTCACTGCGTATCTAAGAAATTTTCCGGTTCGATTCCAGCAAAAAATCACGATAGTCTATAGGATATGTCCGTGCTGAACCGAAAAAAAAAAACCAACTTTCCGAGACCAAACTGTAAAACTGGCCGTATAGTCTGCCGGAATATCTATTATGACATTTTTGGCGCGTGTATATTTGTAGGAAAAAAAAAACAAAAACAAACAAATCGTTGAGAAAAATTCATGTGATATATGTGATGTTTTTGATTTTTTTTATACGCTGCGGAAAGTTTGAAAAATTGATCTTTATTTTGGATGCTTTCATGTTTGGCGATAAATTTTCCTGAAATCGACAGTCGTTCGTTGGCTTTTCTAGGGTGCGAACGTGACTATGGAACTCGGGTCACCCCGGTCGATTTTTAACGGCTACTCTCGCGCATTTAGGTGTAGCGTATATAGAGAGCGCATTATTGAGTAGTACATTTATACGAGTTAAATGGACCATTAGCACACTAAGTGCATAGACGGCAAAATATTCAGTGAATCTGCAACTTTCATTTTTTGATATAAAAAATATTTTGATTCTCGTGTTGATATTAATTAGAGATTAGAATGATTGATATGAAGGAGACAATGATAAATAAATTAATTTTATTACTTGAGGGATAGAGTGAAAATTTTCACAAAGTGAATTTCAAACGTATGACCGCAAAAAATTGATTAATTGCTCATGAATTTCATTTTACTCAATAAAATTCTTCTCTCAGTGTATATTTTAACCGAAAAAAGTCTTTTTCTCTTTTAAATAAATAAATAATTATGATTTTTCAACTAAAATAAAATGAAAAAACAATTTCTATTGGAGAAAAAATTTTTTTTTTCGTTTGATTTTGGAGAAAACGATCAGTTATGAACTATGGTAAGCTTGAAAAGAGCTTTTTCACCTCTATTATATTATTCGCGGTCTTATTATAGCCATTTATGTGGTTTTTGTAATGGATTTTTTTTTCAGACAAGCCTTTGATTAACATCAGCGTCCACCACTTACGAACGGTCGTGAATTGAGAGAAACGAAGAAAAGATTAATTTCCGCAAGGAACTAAACACGAGTTTAATTATTGTACGAATGACAAACGGACTGTTGAGTTCACCCGCAATTAGTTAACCACGTGGAGTAGTTGAACCTATACAGCATACATTTATATCTATACATATATATAGAGCACGTTGTGGGAAGTCAGATGAAAAGTCGCTTTTCAATGCAAATATCTCGAAAGATAACATTTTTATTCTCCAACTTTTTTTAACTTGTTCATTCGACTCATCAGTATGCTAACAATATTTCAAACTAAAAAAAAAATTTTTATTACAATTTTTTATTTTCATTTGTATCAATTAAAAAATTTTTAAGAAATTTTTTTCACTCGGAAAAAAAAAATTTCTATCATTGAAGAGTAAAAATTTTAATTTTTTTTTTTTTTCTACAGAAATATTGTGATTTTTTTTTTTTTTTGGAATTTAAAGGATTTTAAAATTTATATTTTGAATTTTAAAGATTGTTTGAAATAAATTTGCAGAAAAATCTCTCTTTCTCTGACATATGTAATAAACGCATGCGACAAGTAAAATTTACTTGAAAAAATTCTTAAATTTTTGTTTAATAATATTAATAATGTATAAATTTAAATTTAATTATTTAAAAAAAAAAATAATAATTATGCGTTACTCACCTTTTTCCGCGTCGATGTGACTTTTGCCCGACGAGTGCTCGCTTCTCAAACCACCGTTCTGACTGGCGAAATCGTATCTCGTGTCATCTAAAACATTTGTGAACAAATCACTCAGTATTTATGCTCGGCATTTATCTTGGCAGAGGCGAGAAACAATTGTTTTCTGTCATTCGTCTCGTGTGTCATCTGTCTATGTGACCAACGTGGCGTGGATGTACAAGTGAATAAGAGAGGCAGACGTCTGTGCGGGCGGTATACAAAAGGGTGCGAGAGTACGCGTGCAGAATATGTACGGAGTTGTGCACGCCGGGTGTTTTTTGAGACTCAACAACGAGTTGAAGTCGTCTCTCGCTCTCTGCGAAGCTGTTGAGAAATCATTCTGGATGAGATAATGTGCGTTCTTGGTTACGAATGCCTTGCTGCTTTAGTCCATGACAGATTTATTGTCACGTGGAAGTATTTTAAAAATTTGTCACCTTAAAGTTTTTTTTTTTTTTTGGATTTGCACAGATTTTTACACTTGAATGATTTTTTTTTCCAACCCTGTAAAATGTTCAGATATAACCTGAATTTCATCAATATGTCTCGATTGAGTGCACATAAAATTCATAATAAAAAATTGATATGAGGAAAATCTTTTATATTGGAGAAATATCTTGAATAAATATACGAGATATAAATTTGATATGTAAAAAAAAAAATTTCACAACTCATAGATTTTATTTTGTTTAGATGATTTTTAAACTGAAAAATATTAAAAAATAACGAAATAAAAAATATTGACTTTTAAAAAAATCCGTTTTTTTTCTTATTTATATCAGAATATTAATGACTTTTATTATTTTGTGTTTTTTAGTAGATCAAAAATTTCGATTTTTTTTCTTTTAGAAAAACAAGTTTAACAGTAACAAAAATTTCAAAACAATTCTTTAATTTTTTCTAGTTGTGAATTTTTTTCGAATTTGGAAGCAGATTTTACTTTCTTTTTGAAAATTTTCGAGTTATTGTTTTTTCAACATTTTTTTCAACACAAAAAAAAATTAAATTTACAAAAATTGTTTTTTTTTTTTCAAAATTTTGAAATTCTCATCGCAGTGGTCTTAAAAAAATTTTTTTTTTCATTTTCAATGAATTGGTCAATTATCAAATTTTTAAAATATAAAATACGCTCACTATTGGAGAAAGAAATTTTTCAATAAAAATGTAATGAAAAAAAAACTGATTTTCCACAGAAAAAAAAAGTTTTTTTTCAACAACTTAAAAAACATACATCACGTAGTGATATCCGTTAAATAAATTAACAAGTCACTGTAAAAGTCGGGCGACCGAGTTGGTTTTCAGTTCAATCGAATCGCGATTAAAGAGTGCGACGATACCCTCGCGCCGGCGGATCGTTTCGATCTGACTCCCTTCCTCTTAAACCAAAGTCATAAAAGTCGGTTGTTGCACACGGATGAGAGCACACCCGCCCGGCAATGATGAGTATCAAGGGGGCGCAGTTGAGCACCCATCAGCATTCGGCGCGCCTTCCGACAAACATTTATGTAGGTACAGGCTTGTGCACTTTACGCGCCGCGTATATGTATTTATATTATGTACATCCGCGTGTACATGGATCTAAATTAGAGGTGCATGTATGAAAAAGTAAACAAGCCTTTAAACTTGCTCATTCAATCCTTAACTAAATTTTTTTCAACTTTTAAAACTCGAAAAATGGGAAAAAAAAATTTTTTAAAAAACAAAACTCTTGATAAATATAAAAAAAATTCTTAGAAAAACCTTCATACATATAAGTAAAAAAAAATTTTAATCAGAAAAAATTATTTTAAAAATTTTTTCTGATCATTTAAATAAAAAAAAAAAAATCATTTTCCCATTTAATTTTTAACAAATCATGGAAAGTTGAAGCGACACATATGAGTCAAGTAATTGACTAAATTTTTTTTGAGCTCAAATTTTATGAAATGTGCTCAATAATTTGTGATTTTAATTATAAATACTATAACTTTCTTTTTTAAAAAATAAATTAAATAAATTTTAAAAAATAAAAATTTAATTTTATTGGCGACTTAAAGGTGAACTATCCGAGACAATTCTTTTACATTCCATTTTCCGGTGATCTTCTCCCTCCAATTTTAATTAAATTAATTAAATAAAATTTTTTTAAAAATTGAATAAATAGAATTAAATTTCTGCGCTAAGCAAATATTCAACTGTGAAATGACGGCTTTCCAATTAATTCCAGTAGAGTGTACTACTTATAAAGAAAATTCAAAGATAGCACATAGTTAAAGCAAGATTTTTTTCTTAAAGTACGATAAGAGCGGTTGAAAACGTATTTCTGTTTTGTAAATCCCAGGTAAATAGATTTTTGTCAAGAATTTTCCATTGAGTAGACGCTGAGTACGCTCGGGTAATTTTCAATGCACACCAAGAGGACGTTTCAATAAAAATTACTCAACAAAACGGTAATCTAAAATCACCACAATAAAAAGCCCTTTTTCTACTGATGGTATAATTGTTGGTGTACAATTCTATAATGATATCAACGCCGAAATTCTGCAGTTTTGCTCTTTAAACATCCTCCATTAGCCTTTTTCCAGAGTCAATTAACAGTGTAATTTTGCAATTGATTTTTTCCTCCTTTTTATGATAAAAAAAAAATTAATCAATTAATAATGATATTATTTGGGTAAAATAGAGTTGAAAATGTTTGTTTTTTACGAATTTTCTAACTTGGGAATATTACACGTGAATTATTTCGTCAGTAGATAAAATTATATTGCAAGTTTTTAAAAAAAAATTCTGGTAAATAAATTATAAAATGAAATTAATCCTAAGCCATTCTTTAGACGCAGTGATGAATACTCCAGCTCGGCCATCTAAAGCGTATAAAAATTTGAATATTAAGCGATTTTTAATGTATACAAGGGGTGGAAATTGAATTTCATTGGCACCATACACTTTTTATGAATAAAAATTGGAGTATTTTTAATTTTTTTCCCCACAGCTTTAGTCTGATGTAGGCGTGTGACAGGAAGCCGCCAGGAAAGTATAGTGAAATAAAACACCTTGCGCTGCTGGGAAAAGTGTGGAATATATTTTAGAGCACGTACTATAAACGAAAAAACCAGACAGAGTCGTTGGGTTTTGAGCGTTACGATCGATCAGAAAAATAATTCGGGATCAGTTGACCGATTAATTTAATATTTATAATTTTTTTGATATTTTTAAACTATAGAAAATTTTATATTTTTAATTTTTCAGGAGAGACTGAACGCAATTGAAACACAATGCCAGTCGAAACATATGTTCAAAACTATTGTCCCGAAACTGATAACTATTACTTTAAACACAATAAATTCTAAGGATTTTAGTCTTTGAATTGAGTCCAATTTTCTCTATATGCGACTTTTTTCAGTTTTATAAGATATCCACCCGAGTAAAAATAATTTTTTCTGGGGTCGTCCAAATCGCGTCCAAATGCCGTCCGAAACGTTCACCAAATGGACGCGATTTGGACGGCATTTGGACGTGTTTCGGACGGCATTTGGACGCGACCAAACCAAGTAGTTATAGGTTTTTACGCGGCCTCCTTTTTGTTTTCGTATTCTTTCGTAACGTTGTCTGCCTTTTTAAGATTTTTCTCCGTAGCTAACGAATAGATCTCACAGAATTAGAGACCTCCGTATCTCTTATCAAGAGAATGGTCAATCTTGAGATCCTTCACAGCCCGGAAAAAACCCTGCCGTAACCGAGGCGCGATCCCACGTTGCACCGAGTCGCAGCCGCATGGTCTTGACCACTGTGCTACGAGCCTTATAAAATTTCTCTATCTCAGAAAAATATTCTAAGTCCAAAAAATTGTTCGACATAGATATTCGACGAGGAATATGATTAACAGACGTCCAAAAAGCTGATGGCGTGTGGACGGCATTTGGACGAGTCTTAATGCGTCCAAAAAGCGGACGGGATTTGGACGCGGTTTGGACAAGTGATCTTAGACGTCCAAAAAGCTGACGGTATTACGACGTCATTTGGACGAGTGACCTTATGCGTCCAAAAAGCTGACGGCATTTGGACGGAATGTCCAAAAAGCGAACGGGATTTGGACGCTGTTTGGACGAGATTTAGACATGAAATAAAATTGACGGGATTTGGACGCGGTTTGGACAAGTGATCTTAGACGTCCAAAAAGCTGACGGTATTACGACGTCATTTGGACGAGTGACCTTATGCGTCCAAAAAGCTGACGGCATTTGGACGGAATGTCCAAAAAGCGAACGGGATTTGGACGCTGTTTGGACGAGATTTAGACATGAAATAAAATTGACGGCATTTGGACGCAGTTTGGACGGTATTTGGACGTTTTCATTTTTACTCGGGCAACTAATCAATGATTTATTTTCGTTGTTTCACATCTTCCGGAATTATCTGTACCTCACGTGAAAAATGAAATTTGATCGAAGGAGATCAAAAGCCTGAGATTAACTTTGGTCAAAATTTTAGTAAGATCAAATCGGATCTCAGGAGATGTAATAAATATATATTTTAGTCAATAACCTAAATATTATATAAAAATATTATTTTTTTCGTGTTACATCTCGATTATTAATGGTTTTATTATTACTATTATTATTATAAATTATTAATACAGACTGAGATCTTATTACATCTCTAGTGATCACCAGAGATCTTGCCAGATCTTCTCTCTCGTAGATTCTAAAATATTGAATCGTTCATAGATTTCATTACATCTACTGAGATCTACTTACATGAACGTGGATATCACATGGTGCATCAACTTAGATCTCCGTATACATGTAATGAAACGAACTGAGAAAGAAAAATTCCCAAAATTTCAATCTCAGTAGATAAACTTAGATTTATTTCTATCCCACCCGATCAAATCCTATTTTTCCGTGCAAATGTCGTCTTTTTTTATGCAAACGCGTGATTCTACTCAGATATCTCTTAAAAATATGTGTCTTAATGCTTTGTAAAAATTGGAAAAAATAGTAACATGCAATAATTTGCACCCACTGTATACTCCTAAAAATGTTCACACTCACCAAAAACCCCAGAAGAACTGTCAGTTTTCGTGGAAACGTTCAGTGAACCTCGTTTTATCGACAACTATACTTTAATATCTCTCGCGATATGTCGTAATAGCAATTAAAAATCAATACTTTCGACCACAACGAGCACACAGTGGGTTAAAATTGTTTTATATTACTATTTTTTTATAAATTTTACACACTTCTTATTTGATGAAAACGACAACTGTGTCTAGAGTATAGGGGTGTGCTCTATGATTTATAAGAGAAAATTTCATGATTTTTTATATATTTGAAATCCTCAATTTTTCTAACAGTCAAGATTCTCATCTATTCCGAGATCGCGAGCTTTCATGTGAAATACACATATATATTCACACGTGCATGATGCAAGTGTGGGACTGTTGACTGACTTCGACTGGCAAGTTGGAAATAGAGGGGACAGATATACGAATTCGAGGCCTGTGAATACCTTATATGTGCAAGTACAAAGGCGCGCTAGTGTGTGCCGCACACGCTGCTCTTGATGCTCTAGTCGGCAACGCGCTCATGGTACGGCGGCACTTCCGAGACGGACTTCCGCCTGCCTCGAGCACAATGTAAGCTCTCTGGGTCTACACTTCATACGAGTACACACACTCTCTCAGTGTCCCCCTTTTTTGATCTCGCCCTTTCATATTCCTCGCGCCATATATGCGGCCATATCTGTGTGTATATATACACGCCAGCATATATCCTTTGACTTTTTCCGTCGTTTAAAGCCCGATCGCTGTGAAAAATACGCCCATCGACTCTCGGGCCCTTTCATTACACACGTCGACACGCGAACGGCCGAGGTAATCGACACCGATTACCATGTTCACGCTGCAGCGCTGTTTTTACTGTTCGTTGCGCCTCTGCGAAAATAAAAAAAAAAGACTCGTCGAAAAATTATCGTAGACAGGGAAAATACGCGAGGACATTTTACAGTTCACTGTACCGTGTCCAGACTATACGTCGCTTCAATCCCCCGATCCATTTGTCTACTTTTTTTCTGGGTCACTCGATTTAGTCGGATAATAAACACCCCCACACGACATTCCACAACTCCAAAAGGGGAAAACAAGAAATATTACCCTGTACGCCAGTATCACTACTGTTTTTCCCTATTCAGAACATCAGTGATACTGTTGAAGAGGTTAAAGAAAATATGTGACGATAAAATGTATATTTTAGTGATAAAATATGAGCGTTTTTGACGGATGAAACTCGGTAAAAATTAAAAATCGTCTTTATTATATATATAAAAAATTATCTTGCTACTTTAAATCAAAATATCTTTAAAACTACTGAAAATAGGAATTTTTTTCAAGAGACCTTTTTTATAGAGAATTTTATTATCTACAAAAAAAGTTATATAATAAATTTGTCTAGCTCGCATCCTTATCGAGGATATTGACGAGTAAAATATTTCCAAGCTGAATTGTCGTTTAATTTTTTTTTATTCGGGTTTAAGATATTGTTTTCTCAATTAATAATTATTTATAGTTAAAGTAGAAAGTATACGTATTAAAGAGGTTAAAGGATAAAAGTTTATTTAATATTAATTTGACTGCAGCAGTTGCATTTTACGAGTGCCAATTGGAAGATTCTATTTTTCGCAAGTGAAAATAATACATGGCAACAGTATGAGCCAGCTGTTGAAAATTGTTGATTTTTTGTCATAATTGCACAACGAAATTTCACACTAATTTTTATTAAAATTGAGTATGGCAATGGATTTTTCCGTTAAACATTAAAATCATAAATTTAGTGAGTTATTTTATAATTTTGTTTAATGAAAAAAATGTACTGTTTTACACGAATTTCAAGTGTTATCGATGTAAATTTTGACAAATTAAAAAAATGACAATTTTTTTACGTCACATATATATTTTTGAGGAATATTTTCTTAGCTATATATAAAAAATAAAAAGGTTTAGCATAAAAGTCTCATAAATCTCAGTACATATAGTTTTTCAACATATTTGCGATGCAAAATTCTTTGACGCTCCCTAGCTTTTTTGCATCCCCGAGTAAAAATGAAAACGTCCAAATACCGTCCAAACTGCGTCCAAATGCCGTCAATTTTATTTCATGTCTAAATCTCGTCCAAACAGCGTCCAAATCCCGTTCGCTTTTTGGACATTCCGTCCAAATGCCGTCAGCTTTTTGGACGCATAAGGTCACTCGTCCAAATGACGTCGTAATACCGTCAGCATTTTGGACGTGTAAGATCACTTGTCCAAACCGCGTCCAAATCCCGTCCGAATATTTTTCTGAGATACCGAAATTTTATAAGGCTCGTAGCACAGTGGTCAAGACCATGCGGCTGCGACTCGGTGCAACGTGGGATCGCGCCTCGGTTACGGCAGGTTTTTTCCGGGCTGTGAAGGATCTCAAGATTGACCATTCTCTTGATAAGAGATACGGAGGTCTCTAATTCTGTGAGATCTATTCGTTAGCTACGGAGAAAAATCTTAAAA